>PYAF01003926.1:2132317-2164954 GCA_007407185.1 Glycine tomentella | reverse complement strand
CTCAAACTTAGGGCTTTATTTCAGCCGCTTAAGTAGGATCGGTGAGGATCGGAGATCCCACGATTTTACGATTAAAATCGCGATCCTACACCGATCCTACCCGTTCCCGATCCTACTACCGATCTGGATCGTTTGCCGCGGAAAAAATCGTAGGATCGTGCGATTTCACGATCCAGATCGCGATTTTAATAACCTTGCTACATAGGTCCCTTCAGCTTTAGTTGGCAAATGAATTGACCAAAAGACTTCCCACATAGCACTTCCAAGATCTTGTGTATAAGTTGAATTGAGAATAGTAAATATCCACTCACCAGCTTGAAAAGTGTTATAATTGAATATCCCTTATTTTTATAGACTTAGTTTCCTTAGTTCTTGCAATTAGGATTAATTCTCATTGCTTCTTTCCTATAATATGTCTATATTTGTAGTCTAAAATTACTAGGGATAGCATTTATTTTTAAGGCAGTATACATTGTACCCTAACATTGTAAAATTATCAACAAAAAAATGATATTCACTTTTCCTCATAATTCAAGTTCTCCAGAGTCAGGCCAATTCATTTCTAATATGTTAGGAGTCTTGATGTTGGCCACCGACATATGTTCACCCCAAAAAACTTCACATTCTAGATGTCTACCATATGGTCATGGACAAGAGGAGTGTATTAATCATTTAATGTGTCCCACATCAGCAATAAATATGGCCAAAATAATCCTTATAAGGTTGGGGCAATATTCAACCCTTATGCTAGTTTTTGGGTTGCGTTAAACAAAAGTACTCGAATTCTAATAGTTTTAGAAAGCCCTAATTTTGTAATTTGCTTAGAAAAGAGTATTAGTTTGATTAAAAGGCAATAAAAGAATAATAAATAAAAGCTTACTATGTCCACTGCTACCACTCGAGTAGTTTTAGATCTTGATGATGCAACTCCTACATGTTTAAAATACCATATCACTTCACATTGGGCTAATGCCAAGGCAGAAAACACCATCTGCGACAAAGATTAAATCCTCTCAAACAAATTATTTTAAAAAGGTGAAGATACATAAATACAAAAAGAAAATTATCTAACTAATTACACAGCTAAAAACAAGTATAGTACTATGCTCAAATTCCCAGGACAGAGAAATATAATCTGAATTTGGCATACCACACTGAGTTCACAGAAGAGAAGAGAAAGCAAAAAGTCTAGAAATGTATATGAGCCTATTTAGCTTAACATGCTAACAGCCTAACAGTAACACTAAGTATCTACATATGCATGCCAACCAGTAAAAAGTGTACTGTATATAAACAGGACCATCACAAACTATTTGGGCTCATTTTTGTTCAGTTCAGTTATTAAATTGGTAAGGTTGAGTATTTGTCACAAAGCATGATAGGTGTAGAGTGAGGAACTGCAAGTTCCTGGAGGAAAGTCTGAATCCAGAGGATATCAGCTGTGGTAACTATGGTTGACCTTGTCTGGGTTGCATAGTCTATAATAATACCAAGAGTTTTCTTGTGTATAGGAGACCGAGGGCGGACCCCGACCTTTGTGTGCCAAGTATGCTTCGTGGGCCTTATGTTCCTGAGAACTTATATTCCTGCAAGGAAGAAATATGATAACATATATCGAGGGTAAACATAGTTGTACCTCATGTCTGTCAGAGCTGGTACCAGTGGAGTTGTCCGTGCTGAGTTTTTTCAAGATTTACCAAGACATGATCTTGGGTTTGGGAGCTGCTGAGAGCATACCAGTGGTACATCCACCCTGGATTTTTAGGAGGCCGACCAAAGCTTTAGGTTTTATGAACCTTTATGGTTTACCGTAGTTTGGTTTTACGAACCTGTAGACGGCCAAGAACGGATTCTTGGGTTGCCGAGACGAATCCCAGACTTGCTAAGGTCAACCAGTTAAATGGGATTATGAACCTTCTTTCGAGGGCGGACCCCCGGGTTTTCATGCCGAGACGGATCCCGGGCTTAATAAGGTCAACCAGTTGGATGGAATTACGAACCTTCTTCCGAGGGCAGACCCCCGAGTCTTCATGCCGAGACGGATCCCGGGCTTAATAAGGTCAACTAGTTGGATGGAATTACGAACCTTCTTCCGAGGGCGGACCCCCGGGTCTTCATGCCGAGATGGATCTCGGGCTTAATAAGGTTGACCGGGAAGTCGGGTTTACAAACCTTCTTCCAAGGGTGGACCTTGGATCTTTATGCCAAGACGGATCTTGGGCTTAGTAAGGTTGACCAGGAAGCCGGGTTTACAAATCTTCTTCCAAGGGCAGACCTTGGGTCTTCAACTGAGACGATTCCTGGGCTTAATAAGGTCAACCAAGGCTTGGGTTTATGAACCTTGACGGTCTACCAGAGCTTGGGTTTATGAACCTGTGAAGGTGGAAGTCGACCAAGGCTTGGGTTTATGAACCTTGATGGTCTACCAGAGCTTGGGTTTATGAACCTTTGAAGGTGGATGTCGACCAAGGCTTGGGTTTATGAACCATGACGGTCTACCAGAGCTTGGATTTATAAACCTCTGAAGGTGGAGGTCGACCAAAGCTTGGGTTTATGAATCTTGACGGTCTATCAAAGCTTGGATTTATGAACCTTTGAAGGTGGATGTCGACCAAGGCTTGGGTTTATGAACCATGACGGTTTACCAGAGCTTGGGTTTATGAACCTTTGGAGAGCGACCAAGATGCTCCCGTCTTGGATTTTGACGAGGTTCTTGTGGACTTGTATCCCTGTAAAGCTACAGTTTTCATACCTCAGGTTTTTGGCAACCCGAGACTTATTTTGGAGGGGCTCACCAAGGGTGGACCTTAAAGAGTAGTACCAGGACATGGTCCTGGGTTTTGTCAAGGTTGGACCTTGGAGAATAGTCAGGCGTTGGTCCTGCTTTTGTTATGTTCCTGGTACTTGCGTTCCATCTCCACCATGCGATTCTGGAGTTGATGAATGATGTTGGCGTTCGTCATGGTAGTCTGTGGGGGTTAGACGCGTCGACTGGGGTGTCGCGTCTAACACTGGAACATGTGCTGACCATGAACGGGTACCGTCAAGTGATTGGGATGAGAGGCCGCAGGGTATGTTTTACCTGGGCCCCACAGTGGGCACCAAATGTTCTTACCAAAATCTGGAAATTTCACGTGTGAGCTAGATGTGGTCTTAGTGGACTCCAAATCTTGTGTCGTCAGGAAGTGAGTAGGCTTTGCTTAGAGGAGGGACCTGCAAAACAAAGGAAAAACACTCTGACGTTCAAGTAAGTACATCAATTGTTAAAGAATGACTAAGTGTGAGAACTCAGTCTAAGATGTAGAGAATAAGAGATTTGAGTAATGCATTCAAGTATAGATGAGAGTGAGGTGTTCTGTGTGAATACCGGATGAGAATGAGATGGTTTAGAGAGAACCTAGATGGTTGTATTTATAGCGTGGAGTATGGGCCTTGGTCCGTTGCTTATAGATAATCTGTTGATAAGATAATGATAACAGATAATAGCAAGCAGTTATCTATATTTTGAATAAGAGATAATGTGTACCTTATTGATATATTATTACTTGTAGATAATAACAATTAGTAGATAACTTGTTGGGATATTATATGATAAGGTAGTTACACCTATTTGAATATACTGTTACTTGTAGATAAGTAACAGTTTGTAGATAACTTGTTAATTATATAAGGTAGTTACACCTATTTAAATATTTGGGCATATTTGATATGATGTTAATGAGAAGATAATATTGTTAGTGTTCGTGCTCCTGTTGAAGGTTGGTGTCTGCGTTCCTGTAATGATGTTGGCCTGGAACCCAGACACATGTCCAGGTTGGCACTTGAAGGTTGGATAAGCATCTCTTTCATGTGGCAGTGCTAACATGGAGGGTGTCCACGTATATGATGACCTTTAAGAGATGATCAAGTGTCATTTTATTATTTGTACAAAAAGTCTTTTAGCATTAGTAAGTTACTCAAGGATTAAAAAAAAAACAAAGACATTATATTAAGACAAAAATAATAAAGAATTCGAATTACTTACTTCAAGATGTCAATAAAACATACATTTTCAAAACTTTTATGGTATAATTCTTTTAGGAGTATTTTTCTTTTATTGTGTTCTTGATATAAAAAAATCATGATTAATGGTGTTTTATTGTTGGTTATTTTAATGAAGAGTGTTACATTTCAGAAACTAAATTAGTATTGACAATGAAAAAAATCATAAAATATTTTTAAAGTATGAAAATGAATAAAGGACAATTATAATTTATAAAAGCTTAAATACTTTAAATTTCTTTTATCATGATATTATATATTTTGTAGTACCTTATGATATTTTACTTTTTTTGAAAATATTAGAAATTATTTATTGTCTCCACTAAAAAAAAAATTGGATCCAACCCTGATTACAACTCTTCAAAAATCAAGAAAACACAAGTATGAACCGGATGAGTAGTGTTTTAGTTTGGTTAAGACAAAAGTCAGTGTTCCAATTAAAAGAGTTTAATAATATTGTATCATCAGAATAAAAAAATATTATTAATTAATTAGAAATTGACGTGAATATGAATTTTAAGTTAATTACTTAAAAATTAATAAATTTATTATTTTAGATAATTTGTTATTAAAAGACTATGTACTATAATTATATAATGTATTTTTCCATTAAAAAAAATAAGACTAGTCACAACAAGAAAAATGGTTTACAATCTCAGTCACAGTCAAGAAAGAGTGACTTCCATTTTTGTTTTCCAGTAAAAAGAACTGCTGAACTGTGCATAGTCTAGATTGTTTGGAGGAAAATCGGTTAGGATTGAAAAGTAAATTAGGTTTGTAGTGTTTTCCAGTAAAACGTACTGCTGCTGAACTGTCCATAGTCTAGATTGTTTGGATGAAAATTGGTTAAATAGAGAGGATTGAAAAATAATTTAGGTTTAGAGAAAAGTAAAAGCACGTGTTTTATTAAAAAAAATGGTTACTAGTAATTCTTTCCAACATATTCCTTCCATTTCAAAGTAACTACAGTTTTAGTCTTTCAACAAAATTTTAAAGTAACTGATGTTTTCATTTTTCAATGAATTATTTAAATACTTATTCCAATTTTATCTTATAATAAATAAGGTTGTCCTATAAGACTTAATAATATATTTATTGAAATTAAGAGAAAAAAAATATTTTAATCAAATTATTTTTTAATAAATATTAATTCTATTGAAATATTTAGTTTCTTTGTCTGTACTTTAATTGTGTATGGTAAAAGTCATTAAAGATAGTTGGTATGCATTAAAGTCAACTGAATTATAGTCAAAGAACTGAATCATTTTCTACTTTATTTACAAAGTATCAATCACAAGGACAAGAAAGAGACCTGTCAACTTCTACAAATAAGCAAAATCACAAACACGCACCAAAAAAAAGCAAAATCTTGAAAAGGCCTTTTCTTTCCGGTATTATGAATTTATGACTGAGTTTGAAACTTGATTTGATAGTTGACATTATACTCAGTAACTAAACAATAAAACCGCGAGTCCACGTAGCACGTAAGCCTTCAACATCAAATCTATTAGCGGATGTACTACTCATCGAATTAAACTAGAAAAGATCATTGACTAATATCAAGGCTTCTTCAGTCACCCATAATAAAACTTGCACAAAGATATTTTGTACGACAAAACTAAAGTTGAAACTAAGATGGTGTATATTATGTACTTGCCTTCCGTAAATTATCCCTTTAGGTTTGATTAATACAAGTCTAATCAATAATTAGGACTCCTAAGACAACTGAAGATAACACTTATTTGCTTATTTTGAAGCATATAAAATATAGTTTATCAAGAGAATCAAGTATAAGCAGATTCCATGACACAGCAAACTACAAGCACAGATTAATCTCTTGATAATATCATATTAAAACAACTATGGTGTCAACAAAATTAATCGGTAAAATGGAGAAAAAAACCTAACACTAATCAAAATTCCCAGTGGAATGCACTTGAACTTCATCAGTTGTCTAATTGTTCCTATTGCTTCATGACACATGGGTTTCATCAAGTCATAACTCAAGTAAGAAGCAACTTGAAACGAGCATTCTTACTGCTGCTGGAGTATTAACCAACCCAAGGGACATTCACAAGCTTTGACTAAACCAATGGCATGCACACTGGAAAAGACTAAACTCTATTTTCAAAATTGTATCTGTTTTCTCTATCTTAGGGAGTTATGCCAGGGACCAAGGGTACAAGTGGCTTGGGTTTCTTTATTTTATCCACCAATATAGCTTGAGTAGTTAGAACTGCACCAGCAACAGAAACTGCACTTTGAAGAGCACACCTTGCAACACGACTAGGATCCGCTACTCCAGCATTCAAAAGATCTTCATATGTGCCTGTCATTGCATTATATCCAATTCTCCAATCATGTGTTCTAGTCTTCTGGACAACAATGTCTCCATCAACTCCCGCATTAGTTGCAATTGATTTTGCAGGTTCAAGGAGTGCCTGCAACGATTCATGTACAACCGCTTACATATGTCAAAAGCACTCCAGAGTCCAGACAAGTTCATACTTCATATGGAATCTTAACCTTTTTTATGTGCTGGACTAGGTTATGCGGGTAGTAATATTTAAAAGAAAAACATCATTACAACTACAGATTTTTATTTTAGACCCATAAAATATTAATAAATACCCTGCTCAAGAGTTAATATTTCTTTTTATATTAACATTGCAAACCAATATGCTTCGAATAATTCAAGATTATGTTCCTCTAAGTAGCCAAGACTCATCCAAGAAAGTATAGTCAAAATGTAAGAAACCTTGGTTGAACCCCTGACACTCACTGTCTAGCTCATGCAGGTTTTTCAGAAAAGTGAATGTTCCACCCAAAATAATGAGGTATGTTTTATGAAGTAAAAATTTTTCTTTCAATTACAATCCAAACAAGAATTTAAAAAAGAAAACTCGCAAATCTCCTGAATTTCAAAAGATACAAATCTCATAAGTCAACACTCTACTAATTTAAGTTTTTTCATGGAAAGAAACAGTTTACATGAAAATAAGCTTAGAACATTGACTACAAAGTAAAATCAATAAGAGAAGAAATATATGAAGATAAGAAGGAGAACTAGTATATTAAAAAATGTAACCACACCTTTGCTACAATATCAGCACCAATTTGCTCCTCTAGATCTTCCATGGAGTTCCTTATTGTTGGTATGAAGTCCAATAGGTGGACATATGTGGCACCCCCTCCAGGAACAATTCCCTCGCTTATAGCAGCAAATGTTGCATTCTTTGCATCCTCAATTCTAAGTTTCCTATCTTCAAGTTCTACCTCAGTATGTGCACCTACCTATGCAATTGGTTATTGCATTATGTAATAAACACTTGAGAGTGAAAATAATGTTAATGTAACATTGTGGACAAAATTTAAGAGTTGTTTTTTTTCTGTACAACAAATTGCAATCAAGAATTGTGAACACAGAAAACAAATGAAAGTCAGTAAGATCTGTGCAATTAACACAATGACTTACTAGGTCTCATGCATAACCTATACAAGGATCATGTAATAGATACTTCACTTCTTTTATAGGATCCAAGCTAATTGTTAGTTTTCATTTAAAACTGTTAGAACTTAGGTTTTGAGCTTACCTCAACTCTACAAAACCGACTTGTAAGGTGAGGATTACTCCCCACTTATATACTTTATCTCAGTATCTCTAGCTAATGTGGGACTTCAGCATACCCCTCTTTTGCCCACGGCTACCCGCCACAATGTGGGACTTCAACACACCCGTTTTTTCCCATAGCTACACTCCAGAATGTGGGACTTCAACACACACCTTTTTGCACACAGGTACCTAGGGTTGACCACAATTAAGGTGACTTTCCAACACTCCCATCACGCTACCCACCTAGAGCGTGATAAACACAAGGGACCCCCCAATGGATCTAGGATAGGCTGCAATATCATGTTAGCAAACGAACTTGAATAGTCAGTTACATCGAGGTCCTCATCTTTGTTGGATGCAAAATCACCCTTGTTTGTGCAACTCACAATATCAACTTTTGTGTCCTCAAAGACTTTGGACGATTGATTTGTTCATCCAGAAAGGGCTCCACCATAATGATGGGCTTCTCACAGTGACCCATGTTACTCAAACCCTTACATTGCACCTCCTCCTACCTTGATGTAACTCTTTTAAAATAGGGACATAAGGTTGTATTTCAAAAACTTAGCTCCCTTTAAAGATTTCCGAGAGAGTGAAAAAAGGTTGAGATGCGAGCGAGGATGGCGAAGTTGGCAGCGTGGAGGAGCAAGGTGAGTGAGTAGCAACAGTTAACTTTATAAACCTACTTTAAACATCCTTGCTCGCATCTCAACCCTTTTTCATTCTCTCAAAAATCTTTAAATGGGGATAAGTTTTTGAAATACAACCTTTTGTCCCTACTTTAAAAGTGTAGCATCAAGGTAGGAAGAGGTGCAATGGAAGGGTTTAAGAAACATGGGTCACTATGAGAAGCCCATTATTAAGGTGGAGTCATTTCTGGATGAACAAATTAACCCTCCAAAAGACTTTGAAGACACAGGAGTTGATATTGTGAGTTGGACAAACAAGGGTGATTTTGTATCAAACAAAAATGAGGATCTTGATGCAACTGACTATTCAAGTTTGTTTACTAACATAGTATCAGAGTTTATTCTAGATCCATTAGTGGATCTCTTATGTTTATCACGCTCTAGGCGGGTAGCCTTGTGCGTGAGGGGAAGTGTTGAAAAGTCACCTTAATTGTGATCACCCTAGGTAGCTGTGTGGAAAGACGGGTGTGTTGAAAACCCACATTGTGGCGGGTAGTTGGGGCAAAAAGGGGACATTTTGAAGTCTCACATTGGTTAGAGATAGTGCCAAGATAGAATATATAAGTGGAGAACAATCCTTACTTTACAAGTCAGTTTTGTAGGGTTGAGTTAGACCCAACCCATGCCGTAACAAAATACCAATTGGCATTGACTGAAATTGTCCAATAGGTACATGAACTGCACACTACTAATTGGGGTAATACCATGTTAGATTTCATCTTAAACCAATTAACATTAAGTGAAGTTGCCCAATAGATATACAAATTGCACCCAATAATTGAGGTACGTGATGCGGAACTTTCCAACATTAATGGTGAACAAAGCTCTATAACTAAAAATAAGGAAACCAATTCAAAATCTATTTTTAATAATATTTTTATTATTTTATGAAATCCTCATACAAATATTATGATAAAAGGGAAACCCTAAGGCTCCCACCACAAAGAGTTTGTTTCCACAATTAACCTTGTTCCAAGTCACAAGGCACCAACCTTACTAATGTGTCAAGCTCAAGCTCAAACATGAATGTTATGTGGGAACTGACGTGGTGTGAGATCTAGAATTTAGATTTATATTATCTTTAATATTTTACAAGACTCAATCTCATACATTCAGAACCCTTCAACAATTGATAGGGAAAAAATAGAACGACCACAATTCTGATTTGAGTTATTAGACAAGCAATGGACCATTTTGAGTTATTAGTTAAATGAATGATATACATATTATTGTAATATTTGGTTTTGACTAAAAATAATAAATTAAAAAGTAAAAGAAAAATTGTTGCAGAGAAGATAAGCAACAAATAGATGATATATTATTTATGATAAATATAAAATGAATGAAATAGAAGTGATTAGTGAATTTTTTTATAGGATCTCAGTTTTGTAAAGATAACATACCAAGAAGGCTAGTAGGTGACAAACTTGCATCAATCCATTTCTCAAGTCAAGTTAAAAGCAAGAAATACATGGTGAATAACACTATGGTCCAGTAAAACCCAATAATATATAAAATCTCAGTCGGGACAGCAGAGTATGAGATGCTAAAGTATAATTAGCAAAGTAAAGAACAAAGACTACCAGAATACAGGCAGCCCCTGACATGTTTAATGAATTAGGTACCTTTATAATAGCTACACCACCAGACAGTTTTGCAATTCTCTCTGAGAGCTTTCTTGACAGGTTTGCATTATCTGTTTCACTAAGATCCTTCTTTATCTGTGAAATTCTAGCTTGAATTTCAGCCTTCATACTAGGATCAGCAATGATAGTTGTCGCATTACTGGTTATTGTCACTTTCAGTGCAGTGCCAAGCTGGTCTGATGTGGCACCATCAAGTGTGAGACCCAAGTCTCCAGAAAGAAAATCAGCTCCTGTGGCGTTAATGTCAACATGAGGTCAAACAAGCAGAACAGAAAAAGTGTGCTGATCTTAAACAAGGCTAGACAGAAGACTCTTTCTGAGATATGCAAACAAAAAAAATACATCCTGGTTATATTTAAGAAAACAAAATCAGAATTTCAAAGTATCCTCATACAGATAGTCACATGCAATGTACAAAAAGCAACTCCAAAATTTAACATCACCCCGTATGTAATTCAAGTCTTTGTCAATAATTATTTCTATTAACAGAACTGAGGTCCTGAAACATCACACAAGGTTGATTGCAAATTTTGGCAGCAAGACCTAGGCAAATATTAAATGACAAGGTGGCATCGCATTAGTACCCAATGCATTCAAACTGGTTAACTAAAACAAATTAATAAATGAAAACAAAAAGAAATGACAGAAAAGTTTCTTGTCTCAAACAAATAGGCTTCATGAAAAGAATTCAAAAATAGGAAGCATAACACTAGTATAAAGGAAGTTGGCAGAAATATCAACCAAGGTTATCAAATTCTGTAGGAACTCACCAGTCATAAGTGCAATATCTTGTAACAAAGCTTTCTTTGCACCTCCAAATCCTGGACATTTTACAACAGCAACTCTTAGTAATCCTTGCATTTTGTTCACCACTAAGGTCTCCAACACTTGCCTTGTGATATCCTCTGCAATAATTAAGAGTGGGGCACTCAACTGCATAGCCTTTTCCAGCAAAGGAACTATTTCTTTGACATTTGAAATCTTTTGATCAGTTACCAAAACTTTAACCCAGTCAAACTCTACAATGGACTTCTCCTGGTTTGTAATGAAGTGAGGAGACATGTAACCCTTATCGAACTGTACAAAAAAAGACAAACAACAAATGTAATAGCGCAAAACACAAGGATTATTCAGATATGGGCAAGAAGAACTGAGGTTGGTTATTGAGTAACATTATCTGTTAGAATATATAAAAAAAAAAAAATATATATATATATATATATATCTTATTATATTTTAGAGTATCTTACTTAGACTCTCCTTTAAGATTAGTTTACCTTAGGATTGATTACCATATTTCATTATCTCATCATTAGTTTCCCTAATAAGTTAGGATTATAAGTAGTGCTGTAGGTCTAGGTTACAACTTACAAGACCATATTATCACATTGTAAACATTACAGTACTCAAAATATTATTATTCAAAGTGTCTTTTCTCATAATCTTTTTCCTCTACACCTAAAATCCCCACAATTTTAACAATATCTGTACCTTCATCCCTTCTTCAATTATCACAGAGGTTTCAGATGATGAGGAAGACTCAATAGAGATCACCCCATCTGAACCAATCTTCTCCATAGCTTCAGCAATCAAGTTACCAACATACTCGTCATTTCCAGCAGAAATCGATGCTACAGCTGCAAAAGAGAAGGGAGATATCTTCAATATTTTCTTGTGAAGAAAACCCCTTAATTTTACAAAATTCAAACAAACAGAAGCAAAGACCTCTAATATGCTCCCTTCCTTCAACAGGAACACTTCTCTCCTTCAAGAACTTGACCAACTCCTTTACAGTCTTTTCCATCCCCTTCTTCAAAGAAATAGGATTAGCCCCAAAAGCAACTGCTAGTAGTCCAGACTTAATCATAGCCCGAGCCAAAATAATTGCAGTGCTAGTACCATCACCAGCCAACTCATTCATTTTGCTTGCAACCTACGAGCAGGAAAACTAATAACATAAATACATCTCTGGATATTATTGATTCATCGTATCCATTTAACCCGAGGCAAAATCCTAACAACCATGATCAACCTCTTGAATTAGGATGGCACCTGCATTCTCAATTGCATCCGAAAGCTCAATGGATCGAGCGATTGTAATGCCATCATTAATCACTTTAAGGTTTCCAGATTCAGAAAGAATAACATTTCGTCCTACATGGTTGGGAATGAAATAAATAAGCAAGAAAAATCAACAAGCACTGGACCAGAATCAACCAATGACTATATAATAATATTGAGATTCAAAAGCAAGGAATTTCCAGCTCAAATATAATTTAAAGCAACTGTGAGGCTTGTTAGTGCTTCTTCAAATTAGCTTACGTTGTGTACAAAACAGTTTATATTCAAAGCCCAATCAAAACAAAAAATGCACTTGGTGCATGTTTGTGTTCATAATGGATCATCCAAAATAATGTTAAAACACCAGCTAACATGATTTTGGTTAATTTGTTTTGTATTTGGTTGAGCTTTGTAAACTTAATTCTGAATGAAATTGATCTTGAAGTGAAGTAATTTATGTCGGATGTTTAATGTTTTAACTCTAAAAGCAAGTAAGCAGTAAACTCAATACAAAAAATCTTATACAGCACAAAAGTTATCTAAAGTTGCTTTAACTTGATCGATTTTGGACCTAGATGTAATTTCTCAAAGTGAAACCAAACATGTGAACACTTACCTAAAATCATATTAGCTGGAATTAGAACGTGATGAACTCAAACATGTTCATGTGTTTGGTCCCATGTTGAGAAGATGATTTTTGGGTGTAAAGTCGATTCTAAGTAGCTTTTATTTTGGATTAAAAAAAATTGAGCTTAACTTACTTCGAAATAAAAAGGTACAAACATAAATCATTTTACTTCAAAATCATTTTCATAAAAAAAATAAAACAACTTTGCAAGGGCTCACCCAAACACACACTTAATCAAACCAGTTGCTGATAGAGATTCTAGGTATTGGTCATTGTTGAGGCAGAAAAATGCAATTGAATATGATAGCAATTAAGCAATGCAACAAATTAGCTACAGAATAACAATTATGTGGTCAATTATCAAATTGCTAAGCATAGTCCATAGTGATACATATACCTTTGGGTCCAACAGTAAGAGAGACAGCATCAGCCAGTTTATCAATCCCAGCTTGTAAGGCCTCTCTGCACTCTTTGCCAAATAATATCTTCTTAGGGCCAGCGCTCACCACAAAACGCGGCATTTTGCGAACCCCAAATGCCATCGTTTGGTTCCAATGAAAAGGCTGCAACAACAAAACAACGTGGTAAAGTCAGAAACATGGAAGAGAGTGCGAGAGCATAGCATAGCAATAAGCAAAAGCAAAGATACTTATACTTACTGAGAATGATGAAAAGGAAGGGTTTTTATTGGGAGGGAAGAAGAAGAGCGAGGAGAGAGACACGTGGGTGCTCATGATGTATTGTCGGAGACAGAATTTGAAAAACAGTGGAAGCTCACTTCTTCTTCAAGGAGTTTTTTTATGGATTGAAACAACCACCGCAGCTTACGCTGTCTCTGCCGTCGCGGGCTCGTCGGCACCGGCGCTTTTGCGGCGTTACTGATGTCGTAACCAAAATCGTCGCACGGTTTCACAACGATCTTGTTTGCGATGTCGTTTGTGCGAGCCATGTTGATATATTGTGAAAATCAGATAAAAATAAAAATAAATATTTTTATAACCAAAGTTAAGAATTAATAATAAAATTAAAATTTTTAAACAAGAAAATTAAAATAAATTTTTTATATGTAGTGAAAATTGAATTGTCCTATCTAAACTAAATTTAAAATTTAAGAAATTTAAAATAATTTATCCAACTAAAATATTTATAAAAATGAAATAAATATAAATTAAAGCAATTCAACTATTGGATGATGTTGACCATTCTGAAAGCCGGTTTTGTGACATTCTTAATGAGATCATGGTACTGAAGCTTTAGTTTTAGTAATGCTTTATAGGTTATATTTGCATAGAAACCATCAAGTTGACCGATTCTGTTTTCCAAATATGACTTATCTTTGTTGTCATATGTTAATTATTTTGATTTGATTATTGATTTTGTTGTAAAATCCTCCATGATGGATTTAATTGATTTGTGTCTGGCTCTTTGCACGGACCATTCAGAAGAAGAAAAAACATAATGTTATATGAAGTATAGGTAAAAAATTGTCATATTTTTTAAGATTTAAAGGTTTTATATAAACAATATAAATTTTATTATCAATATTATTTTTAGAAATCCAAATTTCACTGAAAATATAATTATTATTATTATTATGTTATTTATTCAACAAAAGTGGTTTACAATAGCATTTGTCTTATCTCCGAGAATTAAAAAGATCCAATTGTTAAACATATTTCCCTTTCTTATTACACTAGTATAATAGTGTGGTTCACAGTTTTTCTATTTTTTTTACTATCAAATTTTCTTAAATAATCTCACTCCTTTTTCTATTTTTTATATTAAACTTAGGTTTAAATATAACTTTGATTTTCCTATTTTGCCAAATTCTAAATTTTGGTTTTTTTATTTTAAAATTCGCTTATTTGGTTTTCTTATTTTAAAGTTTTATAATTTATAATTGTAGTCCAATTCTCATGCCTATATTTATTTATTTTATTTCTTATATTTAATTAATTAAACTATTTCTTAATAATTCCTTAAATAAATATGTTAGATCTAAGAATTAGACTAAAATTATTAATTTTTTTAAAATGGAGATTAGATGTTTTTATTTTAAAATGGAAGAATCAAAATTAAATATCAAACAAATTAGGACCAAAATTGTATACAAACTTATTTTTTTATAACGAATTTAAAAGGTTCACTCATAAAACTCATATGGACAAATAGGCTAGCCCAATAAAAAATCACAAGGTTGGGCGTGTCTCCGAGGGGCATTTACTTTCTACACTTAACCACATGTTTCTTGCGCTTTTCATTTTCATTGTGTGGGTATAATTACCTTCAATGAGTTTCAACACTCCCTTCCCCCAATTTGTGACCTACTTCCCTGGGTTGACAATCCCACACGATAGTCACACAACGTCGCTTCCCTCAATCAGCCTCTAGGTGTGATGTCGACGAAGGTAAGTGATGGTCGTTTTTTGGTTAAAAATGCTCTAGTATGTTGTAGTGTTGGGTTTTGGTGCAAGCGTCTTGAAAGACATTTCGAGATTTTTAAGTCTATTATAAAATACTCATTCCAAAAAACTATTCTGGACTGGATTACAAATACTTATTTTGCCATACTCACGGCTTATTACTCCTTCCAACAGAACATCGAACCCGGATTTAATTTAATATATTTTCAGTTTATTCGCATTCCAAGTTCTTTTTATTGTTTTTTCATCGAGGGTTTCCAACATATAAGCTCCTTGTCCAAGTTTTTGTGAAACCTGGTATGGTCCTTCCCAGTTGGCTGCTAACATTGCTTCTCGAGCGTGTTTGTTTCCAATATCTGCCCTTTGAAGCACTAAGTCGCCTTTTTCAAAATACCTCGACTTGACTTTCTTATTATATTTCACGACTGCTAGTTGTTTTGCTAATAAATCTCAACAATGTGCATTAACCTGGATCTCATCTGTCAAATTCAGCTCAATGGCCAAGGCCTCATTGTCTTTCCTTCGCCCTCCTGAAGTACTTGCTTTCTTCTCCAAGATAACTGGTCAATCTCTACTGGTATCATTGCTTCGCAACCATAGGTCATTCTAAATGGGGTTTCTTTGGTCGACGTTTGAGTCGTAGTTCTGTGTCCCCATAAAACATAATATAGTTGCTCCACCCAACTAGAACCAACTTCGTGCATCCTCTTTTTCAACCCATCTACGATCACCTTATTCGCTGCTTCAGCTTGCCCGTTGGATTGCGGGTATTCTACTAAAGCAAAATAATGCTTGATCTAGAACCCGACCATCATCTCTCGAAATCATTTATAAGTGAATTGAGTTCCACTATCTATTACAATTTCACCTGGGATTCCAAACCTGGAAATGATATTTCGTTCAAAAAATCTTTGCATTCGAGCCAACATTATGGTGGCAAGAGGTTCCGCTTCGATCCACTTTGTGAAATAATCTACTGTCACTACAACCATTTTAGTTGGCCATCTGCTGCCTTGAATGGTCTCAACAGATCCATCCCCCACTTAAAAAAGGGCCATGGAGCTGAAATAAACTGCAACTCGGCGGGGGGAGACCATAGCAACTTGGCATGTTGTTGGCAACTTTCGCACTTTTTGACGTGACTTGCAGAATCAGCTTCCATTGTCGGCCAATATTATCTGGCTCGAAGGGCCTTTCTTGCTAATGCCTTGCCTCCTATGTGTTGGCCATTGATGCCTTCGTGTATCTCGGTCAACACGTACTTGATTCTATCAGGGTTCAAACAAACCAACATCGGGGTGTGTAATCCTTTGCGGTACAATTCATCTTCTACAATTGTGTACATAGCTGCATCGCTCACCAATTTTTTGGCCTTCATTGCGTCATCCGACAATATACCCCTTTCTAGGTAGTCAATCATAGGCCTCCTCCAAACTTCAACTGCCGAGATTATCATTACACAAGTTGGTCTGGAAATTTCCTGTTGAATAACAGTCCTATACTGTGATCGGTTTAATTGGTATTTTCTTTTATGCTTCATATTCCGGATTGGGCTCATCTCTGTAGTAATCGTATTAGAATTGGTTTTTTAATTTAGTGTTGATTAGAAGAAACTGAATGCAACTTCAGTTGTGAAGTGAACCAGTATAAATTGCTTGTGTCTTTGTTTCTCTATCTCTACTACTCATCTTATTCATTGGTCATTGATTCTTTGATTCATATCCATTGTCCAACAAGTTATGTTTTGATGTATTGATTTCTTGGGCTGAGTTATTTGATTGAGAAAAAAAGTTTTCTTGGTTTTGAAAGTGATAAAGATCCTGAACTCTGATTTGAATTAATTTTAAGATACCAAAGTTTTAACCAATTCACCCCCCTCTTGGTTATTATGAGTATTCCTATTATTTTCAGTAATAACATTGTCAGGATTCTTTTTGGTCCCCGCAGATTGTCACCACCATATCCTTGTTCCTTACCATTTTTATCTTTTGATTTTTAGTAGTCATCAACATGTCCCACTTGTGGATAGTTGGTCTTCCCAAAATAACATTGTACGATGAGGGAAAGTCGGCCACAACAAACGTAACTCTTTTCGACTTGAATGTCTCTTTAGTTCCTAATGTCATCCGAAGGTCAATGGAACCTTTGGGATTGATATTTTCTCGGTTGAAGCCTATCAGCATTGTCTTACATGGCTTCCAGTCCTCTTCGTCCAAATTCATCTTTTTGAATGCACTCCAGAGGATAATATCCGCAAAGCTGCCGTTATCTACAAATATCCTTTTAACTCGGCAATTAACCAGTGTTCCAGTAATTACTAGGCCATCTTCATGACCTGGCACCACATCTTTCATATCCTCCTCTGTAAAATATAGAATAGGAGGCTCTGGTTTACCGGTTTTTCCTTTAAACTTGGGCTGCTCTCTCACCGAAAGAATTTATTTCAAATACTTCTGTCTTTGGTTAGCAGTATTTCCTCCTCCTCTTAGAGCTCTAAAGATGACATTACACTCAAACTCTGGCTCTAGAAATTCATCATCATCGGTCTGCTTTTTCCTCTTGTCTTCTTTTTCTTTCCTGGGTTGAACTTCTCCACCTTTGCGCTTGTTCCTACGGCCCTGGGTCTTTATCACATACTGCCTCAGCCTTCCCTCTCTGACGAATTTCTCAATCACGTCTCGGAGATCCCAACACTGGTCAGTTGTATGTCCTAGTCCGTTGTGAAACTCACAAAATCGGGATTAATCTACCTTGACCTTGTTATACAATGGACGAGGTCGCTCCACCTTCTTCATGTCAGTTAAAGCTACCTCCCTCCAAACTTGTGACCAAGATACATTTAATAGTATATATTTTTAGTATTTTGTTTCATATTTCCCTAGCCTGAACTTAACGTCCGGGTTTCTACCTTGAATTCTCTTGACAGTGGACTCTTCCTTCTAGTACTTCTTTCCTTTTCTCTACCCATTGCATTAGTGATCTCCATCTGTTCCAACTCCAAATACTTTTCCGACCGGGCTCGAAATTCCAACAATGAGTTCATCGGGTCTTTATATATTGACTTCACCAATCGGGATGATTCACTCAACCCGGCAGAGATGAGGTGTACATGCACTCTTTCCTCCAATCCGTATACTTGCAATGCTGCTTCCTTGAAACGGTTCAGATAACTCTGTAATGTTTCGCCAGGATGTTGTCGTATTTTGCCAAGTGCGAACTCGAATTTCGGTTGTTTTTTATTGGTTGCGAAGTTCAGCAAAAACCTCTAACCGAAATCTTCAAAATTGTGGATTGACCGTGGTGGTAACGTATGGAACCACGTCTGGGCCACTCCGGATAAGATAGTAACAAAGATACAGGATATTATTGGTTCATCAATTCCTCGCACACACATCTGCAGTCAAATTCATCGATTTGTACTTGTGGGTCTTGGCTTCTGTCGTATTTTGATAAGAAAGAACAGTCAAAATCCTCTAAGTATCGGGCGTTAACAATCTCGTCAGTAAAAGGATTGTTGTTGTGCTGTCCTCTACTGTATTTTCTCCGATACACTTCCTCCTCCATCCTTATCCGAGGTGCAACTTCAATAGCGGGATTCTTGGCTATCATTCGGGCTTAACTTGTCTGCTTCATCCAGGAGTTGGCAGGTTGGGTTGGAGCCGCCGGTTGTGCATGCATCATGTTCTCACTGTCCTGATGCACCGGGTTGTCATTTCAAGCGTTCACTCGAGATGAGCCCCCAATTTCAAATCGACTAACTGGCCTTTTCGAATTAACAGGAATTGCATGTATTTTCGCTGGACGATTTGTTGGAACAATCGGGATCTAACTGGCTTGGTGGTTTGTTTCATTCTTGGCTGCATGGATGTCCTACTGTCCGTGATCCTCATTATGGACCAGGTTCTCCATATTTCTGAGACGTTGTTCCATGCGTTGTGTGCGCTGTTCTTCTTCGCCCTTCCACTTCGCATTACGTTCCTCTATCTGGAGCATGATATTTCTGATGTCCTCCTACCTTTGAAAGACATATCTTCTCTCCATATTCTCCATTCGAGTCAAGATCAAATTTAAAGCGTTATTCATGAGATGTTCAGCAGGCTTTGGTTCAAGGTTCGCCATGACCACTGGATGATGAACCAGGTTCAGCTGATGAGCGTCAGGGATTGCCCGTCCCGCTGGTGCAGGAGACGAGGCTAAATCCGAAACTGCATCACTCATGCCCAGCTTGGTGATGTACCACATTTTGGTTGCCAAGGGGTAATTCTCCTCTTCCACCCGCATCGGAACGTGGGTGTGGAGTCTGGTTACTTCTAGTGTTTACCATTGTGAACCGTGGGATTTGAACTTTACAGTTCCCACAGACGGCGCCAATGTTCTGTCTTTTACGACCAGGTATGTCCATCAACGATGCTGGTGATTTTGGTATTGAATCAAACTCTCTCTCAAGGTATCTATGGAAGAGAAATACCTCCAAAAATATGATCCCTATGCACGAAGCAATACTCAACTAATGGGGTGAGGTGTGTGTACAATGTTAATGGAAAAGAGAAAAGAGAACGAATAGGTATGTACTTTTTCCTCTGAAAGCAGTCCTTATTTATACTAGACTTACCTCTAAATCAGTTGAAGATTCTCTCCGATATGCATGACCGAGATCTCAAACTGCTTGATATCAAGATCTTCTTTGCAATTATTATATTCAGGGTCCACGATCTCCTCTGCTATTATGGTCAACAGTCCAAGATTTTGAATTCTTAATGGGTCTTAACACCGAGCCCATATATCGAATCCGTACCAGTACCGAATACTTATTCCAGAACAATATTTTGATCAAGGAAATACTAAGACTCGTAAAGGGTACTTATGTCCACACAATAAGAAATGAGAAGTGTATGAAGCATATGGTGAAGTGGAGAAAGTAAATGCCTGCGTGAGGACGAGACTAGACGGGGTTCATTCAGGCTCGTGCTGTTGCATAACCCACTGGGGTTTTTGGCTAACACTGGAAAGCACCAAAAGCATGCAAGCGACGTCGTTCTGTGTAGCCAAGTTTCCATTTAGCGTAAGGGCGCAGCAGCACCCAATCGTGAAGAAAGACTCCATGGCCGAGACCACCGTCCCCAAGTGGGCCCAAAAAACCGTCAGCTTGCCCCCTCTCCGGCGCGGCTGTCATCTCGTCACTTCCAAGGTTCCATTTCCATTTCCTCTCTCTCTCTCTCTCTCTCTCTCTCTCTCTCTCTCTCTTTTCTTTAGTAATTTTTGCAAAACCCTAATCGTTTATATTGGGATTGATTTGGTCCAAATCAGATAGTGAAGGAAATTGAGCAAGACCTCTCTGGCTTCAAGTGTGGCCTAGCTCATCTCTTCTGTGAGTATACTACACTATACACTATACAAACTATATACATACATAAGTTAATTAACAAGGTTTTAAATTGCGGCCGCTAATAAAGATATTTTGATTCACCACAACCGCATGGGGGCTGCAATTGCCCGCAACGTGAAGGATTTTTTACTTATCGCGACCGCGATAGCAATTTAAAACCATGCATAGGTACATGAATAAGTAAGTTGTTTTCAATTCATCGAACTTGGAAATTGTGATGTGAAATTAAAACGACAGTGCAGCACACCAGTGCTTCTCTTACCATCAATGAGAATTACGACTCAGATGTTCGCGTGGATACCGAAACCTTCCTCAATCGGATAGTTCCCGAGGTTTCTTTCTCTCTATCACCAATTTGATGCATTCATTACTGTTCTCTGGCGTCACAACATGTCTTTATATCAATTTTCGCGTGTTAATGTCTCGTGCAGGGGTCATCTGCGCCATGGAAGCATACTCTAGAGGGTTAGTACTTGGTGATTTCCCAATGTGTTATCGTGTTCTTAATTTTTTAATAAAATGAAGCTGATCTAGCTTCAATAATGTGATTCTGTTTTTACTCGTTATGATACTTTTATATATTCACCAGAAAGCCTCTGTGGTTAGATGAAATTTTATAGTCCATTCTTATCCTCTGACCTGAACATGTTCCTTTTAGCTGCTGAAATTCTAATTGAAGTTTATGTGCCAATATATTGTATTTGTTATAACTCGTAACATCATAAGTCAGTTGTTACTTATTAAGTGTAATTCTGCTGTTAGCCTGTTAGTTTTCGATTTATAATATACATAATTTTTCTGATATGGATTTGAAATTTTGCAGGGCCAGATGACATGCCAGCTCATATTAAATCATCAATGTTTGGTTGTACACTCACGTGAGCAATACTTTCATTTTTCAGTTTGATTTATCATGCTGAAAAGTTATGGTTATGTTATCATCTACAGACATCTTATATTTTTACTTTTTTAGGATACCGATTACAAATGGCAAGCTTAACATGGGGACATGGCAGGTAATTCAACTTTGCAATGATCTATCCAAAATGATCTTTAATATATATATTGACATTGTTACCCCACATGCACACAAGCACAGATATATGTAGAGACTAGGGGAGGGGAGAACTCCTTTTAAGTGCTCTGTGATAACAAATTAATTTGTACTGCACTTTTGTGATTAGGATAAACCTATTATTTCACGAACAAATTTAAAATCTCACAATACTGTCCTTCAGGATTGGTAGTTCTCACATTGTATATTTGAAGTTTATCTATCACTGTATGACATTTCCTCCATTTTGACTTGGAAGCGTATATTTGCTACATGATGCCTGAACTTGACCGTTCACAACTAACAAGACATGCCATTCGTTCTTACTTGTAAGAACAGATGAAAAAATGATTTTCACAGGAGTTGAGTGTGTGTGAACAATATAATAACTCTGTATTTGATTTGCTTATGAACCATTTAAACTTTGTAGGTTTTGAGGAAATGAAGTATGAAATTTCATATATTGTGTACTGGGGTTTTCTTCAATAAAATTGATCTTTATAAATTGAAAAATACAATTTTAATATGGTGGTGTTTAGTATATATCATTGATGTTGGTTTACAATATTTATGATAGGATATGTGATAAAGGAGTTGGTTTGGTTGACATAAATAACTATTTAGTTACTCTTTGCAGATGTTAGCACTGCATTCAGTTGTTACATCCGAGTTAATAATAATTTATTTCTTCTTTTATGTTCAAGGGCATATGGCTCTGCGAGCATCGGGATCATCCTACCTCACGAAGAGTTGTTGTCACTCTTAATGGAATATGAGGTGCTAAGATGTGTTTGCTATACCTCACCTTCGTGATCAAGACAATCTCGCTTTATAATTTATAGCAGGATGTGTGCTACAGATCTACCTTTTTTGCCAATGTAATTTGAGTGCCTTGATACGATATGGACACAACTGCAGATAGCATTATGACCCTTTAATGCATATAAGTATTCCAAATAATTATTATGAGGACAAATTACATTAACATCCTCTAAGATTCAACAAAGTTAGACTTATACATGATGCCCTTCCCATTTTTAACCTTTACAAACCTCCCCTCAATATAACGTAATACTATATACTTCTTCCATTAACAGAAACCTTCCATGACTTGTATTGTTATATCGTTATGTGTTGAAATATATTTTCCCAATTTTTTTTTTACACCAATTGGAACCCTTTTAGCTGCTGATGTACTACATTTATTCGCATCACTTGAATAATATTGCATTATTCTACTTGGAAAAAAAAAAAAAAAAAACAGGACCGTTGGGCCTTTAATTTCTTTTACAAGATGGATCCTTCATTTCATAATGATGTTACCTTTCAGCAAATTATGCTTTCCATATACAATCAATCACCAATGCCTCATGCCAGTAATGTTTTTTTAGCAAGTTTTGCACTACCATTATGGAGACACCATATGAATAGAGTATCCAAAATTATGAATGAATATGGCGCACAATAGGTGGATCTGAGGCGTGAAAGATGAGACTGACAGGGCACCATAAATTGACTAGTGGCTGATGTGAAGAAAGAAACGTAGCACGACTTAAGAATGATTTCATCAATTAAACTCATAAGTTAGCGTCCTAAGTAAATTTATATATATATATATATATATTTTTTTTTTTTCCCCATTAAATTCCTTCTGAAATATTGAGGAACGATTCCTCTACATGATCATCGAAGAAATTGCTTAGAATCCACGGAGTTTAGTGACAAGATAATCGGCTTCTAAACTAGCAATAAGAATAATTTGTTATATGCAACATACGCAAATGATGTCTATCTTGTGTAAAGAATATGGAAACTTGAAATCTCAATTCTTGATAACTACTGTCCATCTTATTTATCAAACTATTATAGCCGTCATCTAACAGCAATAGCGTAACTTCAAAATAAAACTATTTAAGTTATTATTATTATCGTCATCAATTTACCACGTTATTAAATTCATTTTTCCATTGCAAAGAGTGAAAAATGTCATTCCACTGAATCATAAGCCCTTGAAAAATAAAAATAGAGCAGTCAAGACATCACAAGGAGAAAATGGAATAAGCAATTTAGCTTTCCCAATTAAAACACGGTCTACACCATGGAGATTGAAGAGTGCTGAAAGATCTTGCCAAGACCATCAGTGCTTGGAATCTTCTTCTTCACAGAATTTGGAGTATTGATCTGAATCCATCAAGTTGTTTAGTTCACCCTTGTCACTTATTTCAACTTTAATTATCCATCCATCTTTATAAGGGCTTGAATTGACCTGTATGAAGAAATGTAGTACAACATGAAAACACTTGGTGTTCATAAAAAAAAAAAAAAAAATTCATTGCAATACTTCAGCATTGCATAGGCATAGTGATCCTAGATGTAGCATGTAGAAACTACAGAGTACTCAAAGGAGAAAAAAATAGTTAATGCACATAAACTAAGCATACACAACTTGTATTTCATGTAAAAAGTTCTTTAAGAATTAGGCAATAAAACTCACCAAAGCAGGAGAGCTGTTAAGCGCTTCATTAACTTCAACAACTTTTCCTGAAACAGGAGAGTTAATATCACTAGTTGCCTTCACACTTTCAACTGCACCAAAACTACCTCCTTGTGTTACAGCCGCTCCCACTTCTGGCAATTCAACATATACAACATCACCCAAATGATCTTGGGCATGATCAGTTATGCCGACGGTTGCAGAATTTTCATCAACTTTCACCCACTCATGAGAATCAGCATACTTCAAATCTTTAACAACTGGAGTTACAACATAGAAGAAGCCAATAAGGCATGTTAGAGGGATAACTAACAAGACAACGATCTTAATAAGCAAAGTGTTCTTTTCACATTCAGAAGCCATTATGTAGATTAACTTCAGAAATGTTAGTTGCAACAACTACAAGAATAATAATTTTCATATCCTACATGTTCAAATGCACATTTACATTTAGCATATAATTGGAGATGTGAATATGCAATGAATCAGAAAATCACCAAAATCCATAAGATGTTTAAATTCAAGATATAAAACTAAACAGGCACATAGGACTCAGAAGGCATTTTCAATCAGGCAAGCTCATACCAAGATAATTTTCCTCCTACAAATTGCAATTTTGTTTACTTCTTTTCCAAAATGGTTACAAGCAAACAATGACATTGATAATCCAAGAATTTGATTTTACATAAATTTTAACATATAAATTCCAATTTAATGTACCTAATATTAGTTCAGGAAAGAACAGAATTTAAGCAACTTCAAGACCCCATCAGATCTGGATAGTGAATAGTGGAATACTAAAGGGCTTGTTTGGTTCAAGGAGGAGAATTACTTTTGAGCAGAATCTAATTTGGAAAAATTACCTCGAAGCTGAGTTGTGTGTTAACTGTTAAGTAATGTTTACCCAGCCAATTAACGAGTATTGTTTGTATTAAATTAGGCAAAATTTAATGTATGCCTCAATGAGAGGCACATCTTTAAAAAAAAAAAAAAACTCAATGAGAAGCAATTGATAAAAGTTATGTAAAAAATGCAATGAAAAGTAATGATTTATTTGATGTAAAATTTGCTATAAAAGACCAAAACACCTAAAACACCAAATTTCCAAATACTAGAAAACGAGAAACAGCCTTTTGCTCTGATGTAGTAATACTAAAGTTTCAACATTGAAAATGTAACAAACAGCATAGCTACAGCCCAAGATTCAAACTTTCAGAAACAAACTATCTGAAAACGTATACAAACATGAAATATTTTCAACTTTAAGTTTGGAATTTATCCTAATTTCTTCTATACATTTAGTATTCAAAAAATCTCTTTTTTTTTCTTCCTTCTATCACTATCCATTACCACCTCCACCCTTGTCATTCTCCTGTTTGATTAATGTAACTAATTGGGCCAATAAGGTGCACTAGGTTCAGAATGCAGTCCATTAAATAGGTCACAGATGGCACATGCCATTAAGAATGTGGAGCACTAATAAAGGTTAAAAAAACATAAGAAATTGGACACATAGCATTTTTAGAGCTGTTTTGTTGGTGGGTGGGTGACTGGGTGATGCACTTTGCCTTCCCACCACCTCTTAGAAAGCTCCCTGCCGTTAAAAAAAAAAAATATATATATATATATATATATATATATATATATAGATAGATAGATATATAAAGGCGGAAAGAGCAATGTCAACAAGACCAAGACACAGAGATCTCTCTATGCATGGCTGAAACCACACTATAAGTTAGCACTGTGATGCATATTATACATCAGAAAACATAAGAAGAAATGTGAATTTTCCATCCAGAAGAGAAGAGACCTGAGATTTAAAATGAAACATTGAAAGGACATGGATCAAGATCCACAACATAACACATGACATGACATGACAACAACTCAATTGTAATCGATCAACCAATGAAACAAAACATATGAAAAGCAGATCACAGAGAGAAGAAGAGGATGAAGGAGAAGGAGATGTTACCATTAGAAAAGCCTCTGTGAAACACAGAGATCCTCAGGTAGGAGGCAGCTCTTGAAGCCCACAATTGCCTCCCAGCCATTTCTCTCTCTCTACACTTATGCTGTGATCATGCTGAGCATCCATTTATTTATATTGAGGGGGTTGGTGAAAGTTTTTGTTCATTTTTTATTCCTTAAAAAATATTTATTCTTAGTTTGAAAAATATTTTAATAATAAAAAATATTCTTTCTGTTTTTATTATTGTTTAATGAGTCACAATCAAATCGATTCATTGAGTCTCTAATGCAATATTTTATATATAAATTTTCTTCCTTATACAATTACATATTTTTATTTTATGACATAACTTTTATACCAAATTAATTATTCAATCAAAATAATTTTACTTTTCGATAATTTTAATCAAAATATAAGTTTATTAATCAATATTTACATGTAAATATTATCATTAAAACATTTTAATTTTTTTGTAAATTTAAAATTTAAATACTTATATTTTTATATTTTAATTCATACTTTGAGTATTAATAGATTTTTTTTCTTTAAATATTTTTAAAATATATAAAGTTTCAAATTTTTACATATACTTATATTAATCAAACATATATAGAATACTTCTAAAAGATATTATTTTCATATAGAATTAGATTATATAAAAACTGAACGTATATTTTTCATGTTATTGTTACTTTTTTATCCATAATAAGCAAATTGATATTATATTTACAGAAAAAGGAAATAAGTGCTATGTGGGTCTTTGTGTTTCTTAAGGCCGAGTCTCTTGATTAATATTTGATTAATATTTAGAGTAAATTATATTTGTATTTTTTGTGTTTTTTTTTAAATTGTATTTGATATTTCTTTTTTATATACATTACTTTTATCTCATTCTATTAGTATTGTTAACTAACAATTGAAATATCCTAGCAGACCAAATAATTCGTTAGAATAAATTATACTTGCACTTGCTTTTTTTTTTTTTTTAATTCCATTCGATATTCCTCCCTTTTTATACATTACTTTTACGCGATGGCGCTAGTGTCTAGCGAATCAGACGCAACGATAATGGTGATCGAAGCTACAGCAGGGGACGAAGAGGTGGTGGAGGTGGATATGACAGTGGCAACGACGGCTATGATGGTGGCGGTGACTACAGTAGAGGCGATGACTATGGTGGTGGTGGTTGCTCTGACGGAAGTGGATGTGCCCAAATGTTATGTTGGTGGGCGAGGACAACGATAAGGAGGAAGAGATGATGCTACCATAGAAGAAGGATGCAGAGGAGAAGGAGGAGGTGGTGGTAAGTGAAGAAGGGTTGCTGAAAAAAGATGATGATTTGTAAAACTCAAAATGTGATTTTGAGGAAGAATATGAGAGTATTTTATATATAATTTTCATTAAAAGTCACATGACTAACCTGTGTTCTATTTTCTGTTAAATTATTAAACGGTTTAGGAAGGAGATCTGTGTATAATATGAGTTAAACAATGAAAATGTTTTTTGTAGGGTGCAAAAGATGAGGGTATCAAATGCAAATTAAAAAAACAGAGAAAATATGAATGTAATTTAATCTAATATTTTTCAGCCGAAGGAATCTTAAACAATACCAACATGGGCAGAAGAAAGACCCATTGGGCCATAGGGGTGAAGAATGGTGGGTCCGAAAAGTTGGTGAGTATAATATTTTAAGAGGGGTAAAATATGTTGAGGTAATTATTAAATGAGAAAAATGATTAAATGTAAAAAAAATATATATAATCTCAAGTTATCATATTGGTAAATTTATTGATTTTTAAAATAATTATCTTAAAAGAATTTAAACTTTGATGTGTAATTGGATGATAATATAAAATTATTTTATATGTAAAACAATTTTCTTTTTTAATGCATAATCATTAAACTCTAATTAAATTCACATGTCAAATGTTTATTTTATATTTTCCTTTAAAAATAATTTTTAAAACAAAATTCTAAAAAGTATTTATGTCAAGAGATAAATGTTCTAAAAATTAATTTTCAAATATGTTTAACACATTAAAACGTAAATAATTTTTTTTAAGACTATGGGAAAAGGAGAGTTAGTTAAGATAGTTTGGATTAAAAAAAATTTAAGATAGTTTGGATATGATTTGGGGATTAGTGAGTTAAATAAATTTGAGGCAAGGGGAAATGATTCAATTCCATCTTTTATCATATGTAGATTGATCTTTTGCTCTGTGTGAAAGGATATTTTTTTTGTGTAGGAGAAACCTTGGAGGAGGAATTTCTCTCCTATTTTCTATTCTTTCCATTTCATTTAATAAAATCTTTGTTTTCTTTCTTTCTCATCTTGTTTTCTTATTCCTAACAAACTTCAGTAGAAAAAAAAAAAAGATTTCCCACATTTTCAATTTCATATTTCTAAGGCAATGAGTGAAAATTATTAGCCCATTGAATGTGAAGCTCTGAAGAAATAAAATATATTCAAGACACATGAACAAAAGGAGGAGAAATCAAGCAATTTTTAGCTTCCCTAGTTGAACATGATCAACATCATGAAGAGTTCTAAAAGCACTTGGCAATTGGCAAGGCTATCAATGGTTGGAATCTTCTTCTTCACAGAACTTGGAGTACTTTTCTGAATCCATCAAGTTGCTTAATTCACCACTGTCACTCATCTCCACTTTAATTATCCATCCATCTTTGTAAGGGCTTGTGTTGACCTGTATGAAGAGACATAGGACAAGATGAAAATACTTGGGTGTTGATAAAAAAAAAAAAAAAAGAAACATTGCAATACTTCAGCATTACATAGGCCTGGTGATTTAAAAGTTAGATCAGAGTGTACAAAGAAAGTACAGAAAGGAGAAAAAAATAGTTAAAGTGCGCATACACTCAGCATCAGATCTTGTCTTTCATGTAAAAAAACTCTTCTAAAAATTAGGCAATAATACTACTTACCAAAGCAGGAGAACTAGTAAGTTTTTCATTAACTTCGACCACTTTTCCTGAAACAGGAGAGTTAATATCACTAGTTGCCTTCACACTTTCAGCTGCACCAAAACCTTCTCCTTGTGTCACGGTGGCTCCCACTTCAGGCAATTCAACATACACAACCTCACCCAAATGATCTTGTGCATGATCAGTTATGCCAACAGTTGCAGAATTTCCATCAACTTTCACCCACTCATGGGAATCGGCATACTTCAGATCTTTCAAAACTGTAGGTGTAACAAAGGGAGGTCATATTTGGCACAAAAAACCTTAATTGACTTTCTTGCTAAATCACCCAACGAATAAATAAAAAATTGAAATCTGATCAACCAAGTTATTGGAAGAAGAATCTGACTGGTACACTAGTACTAGCAGCAAGAGAAAGAGAAAACACAGCAACCAAATAATAGCAGAATACTCAACCATTCAATAAAGTAGGTCCAAAAGTAATTCTCCAACAAAATTCCATATACATTACACACCAAAACTAACAGAAGATTTTTTCTCCGGAGCGTTGTGAAGTTTCATTATTGAAAAAAAAACGTTTTCTTATTGAAAACTGGCATTCACACTTTAAATGAGCATACTAAAGCCCATATCCAAAAGGAAAAAAAAAAAAAAGTGAAGATAAGGTGAGAAACTTTACTCAAACTGTTTAGGAAGCATAAACTGACAACGCTACAGCTCTTATCAAGGTAAAAATAGATAATTAGTTTTTTGGAACATGGAGATTGTATCAAACCAATGTAAATTGAGATATGATTAGATCATACCCATAATTATTATAAAAAAAATCAATACAGAATGAGAAATGAGTAGAACCTGAGGTCTATTTTGGGATAGGAAGCAGCAATGCAGAAATGAGGTGGGGCCATGGTTGACATGTAAGAAGTTAATAACATTGGAATCTTTTATCACTTTATCCCCTGATTAGAGTAGCTGTTTCAGCGGCAGGAACCTATGACTAAGTCACAACTTAGAAGGTAAACCACCTATCACTGTGTCAAAACTCACTCTATAAGGGGTGTCACCATGATTGACATTCTAATAAGTTATAACACTAACGGCACAAAGGCAGGGATATTATAACTTGCAGACTTAAATGTTGGAAAACGTAGTATATGCAAATTTTAAATGCAAGTAGAAGACAACTACAATTTAAGGATTTTCTTATTTTTTTTCTTTATTCTGTCAAGAGGATATGAAGTTCATTGAAGAAAAACACATTATGCATACAATGACACAATCTGACAGCATAACTGCACCATCTTTCAGCACTAACTTTATCCAGTTATATTGGTAAACTGTACTCTTGAACAAGAAAGAATCAATTACAACTTATTTTTCTTCTTTTAATTAGAGTCATTACCACAATTGTAACCTGTAACATAACCTATATTCTGACAAATCCTAAGCAGACAAGGGTTTCAATAGACTTAGCCTACACAAATATCAAGCATAATTTATACAATGAGTAGTAATAATGTGCCATTACTTTTTCTATTTTTGCATTGTTCATTACTTTCACAATGCAGCCATGAAAAGGTGGAAATATGAATTTTGGAAATAGGACATTGCTGATGCCATTACTGATTTCCTTCCTAAGATACACCAGTAACCACCTAAAATCTCTGTTTCTCATTGAACTTTTGGAGTTTTAGGAAGTAATAGAAGTAGTTACATAGATATGGTTAGAAAGTAGTTATGGAATTAGTTAGGTTGTTATAGCTGAAGGGCAAGGACTTAGCTTAAATAGTAGGAGGGTAAGAGGGGGGAATCATTCAAATTTGTTAGCATTTACAAACTGTGTATTTGCTCTGTCGAGAAAGGTAAAAATCACTCCTTTAATTTGTTGTCATTCAAAATTCAACAACAGAAGCATTCTATTATCATATTCAGTTTCTTTCCTTCCCATTAAAATGACCATGACAAATATGACTATGTATGGATATCTAACTACGGGTGGAATTAAAATAGAACAAGATGGAGAAATAAAATTCTTGTCCTGTTGTTTTGAACATTTTACCATAGGAAATAGGAAGTGAGCCAAAAGATTGAAAAAAATCAGCAAACAGTAAGTTTTTGTTTGTTTACGCGTTTGAGCCTCCATTCCCACTTTCCAGTGAACTGCCAATGTGAATCTATGTTCCCATGGTCATTCATGTTCAATTTATTCAATTCCATCCTAATTAAAGCTTAAAACAATATAAACAGAGACACCTAATGTCATTCATTTTGATTCATTCCATTTCCTTTTCATCAATTCCAAGGTTTTAAAATCGGTCCACCACCGTATTTGGGCCACAACACAAGGTTTTTTTAAGTGTGTGGCCGTAATTGGGATCACATCGGCTCCATTTGTCCGTGATATAACAATCTCGACGAAACTGCAACACGACCAGGACGGATATTTAAAGCCTTGATCAATTGCAACATAACCTTAGAGATCACCAGTCACAGCTGAATCACAATGAGCCTGACACAGCCGTAAAGTTGTATCTTGGTGATTTGTTGGTCATGGGTTCGAATTAGGAAACAGATTATTTGACAATGGGGTTACGTAATTTTATATATATATATATATATATATATATATATATATATATGTATATGTGTGTGTGTGTGTGCGCGTGTGATGATCACCATGCACTACATTGTACATCAGAAGGAACAAAAACGTGAGTTTTGCCATCAAGAAGAAGAAACGACTCGGAACTTGAAATGAGACATTCAAGGGCACGGATCAAGATCGATCCGCATATATCTTCCACGCCACGCACGTGACATGACGACAACAAAACCAGCGTAAATGATCAATGAAACAAAGCAAAGGAAAAGCCGTATCCTAGAAAGAAGAATAAGAAGGAGGAGGAGGAGGAGGAGATTACCGTTAGAGAAGCCTCTGTGAAACACAGAGATCCTGAGGTAGGAAGCAGCTCTTGAAGCCCACAACTGCCGGCAAGCCATCATTCTCTAACACACTGCTTCTTCTCAAGAGACCTTTCTGTTTGCCAATACTTTTTCGTAGGTTTCATAGAGTTAAATTTGCGTTTCTACCTCTAAATTATTATAAGAAAAAAAAATATTTTATCTATTATTAGATTTTTTTTTCTGTATTTACTAGATAGCACCCTGACTATGCATGGGGAAATTTGAAGGAATTTTCTTTAAAAATTATATTGATAAATTTCTTAGTTTTTATATTATTAAAAAAATTATAATCAATTGAATTGTCAAAATTTGAATATGACATTCTTAATGAAAACCGCCACTATTTATAACTGAAAATCATCAAATTTTGATAGAAAGAATCTGATTGAAGCATTTGAAAATTTAGGAGTCAAATTAGTAATCAAGACTAATAAGAAATAATAAAAATTATTAAATGTGATTAGTTTGTAATATAACTTCAAGTTTAATTTTGATAATATTGTTCTACTAAAGTAAAAGAAGTTTATAAAAACAAATGAAAAAATTATGTAACAAACTCAAAATGAACGTAATAATAAAATTATTTTTATAAACAAAATAACCAAAGATTATTCCAATACAATCGCTTTTATGGAGATCATTAATTTAACATTTAAAAAATATTGAAAACAAAATTAAGTAAATATATAAAAATGTAAATTTAACAACACATACTTAAAC
>PYAF01003926.1:2059046-2113440 GCA_007407185.1 Glycine tomentella | reverse complement strand
TCAATGAGTCCGTAGTACACTGGCCATGAGTTAGTAATATGTGATCCTTAGTACCTTTGTCAAAAGACTTTGGAACCAAATAGTACAGCCCACCTTGCTCCTTAGCTTTCCCAATCATCCTCCCTGTGGTGAGATCCTGAAAGACACAGTGAGTAGGAAAGAAGGTTACAGTGCAGTTTAAATCTTTTGTAATTTTTTTTATAGAAAGGAGATTGGTGGAGAGTTTAGGAACATGAAGAACATCTTTGAGGTGAAAGAAAGGTTGTAAATGAATGTTACCAGATCCCGCAACTGATGTATGTGAACCATCAGCTACGGCTATTGTATGAGTACCAATAGTAGGGTTATAAGAAAGAAAAGATTCAGCACAACAAGCCATATGATTAGTAGCACCAGAATCAATTACCCAAGAATGTTTAAAATCAGTACAAGAAGAAAAGAATAATTAGTGGAACTCATACCAGTCATGGTCAAAGCACTAGAACTAGATTGCTTACTCAGCGAATCAATGATGGTCCGCAGCCGCTCTAACTCATCTCGGCTAATAGAAGGAAATTTTGAAGATCCAGATTGGACCTCATTTGGTACAGTAGTTATGTCAGGAGAAACTACATGAGTTTGACCACGCATCCTTGCCATCTTCTCATAGACTTTCTGCTTTCCATGGAGACGGTAACATAGATCCTTAATATGACCCGGCCTTTTACAATAAGAACACCAACAATCATCTTTCTTAAATTTGGAAGATGCACCATCAGCAATTTTGTTGAAGGAATTCCCTTGAGAAGAACCATTGTCGGAACTAGCCATACCAAACACAAACCAAAAACACAAGAGAAAACAGCTCACAGTAATCCTCTCGGTCCAAAAGGTTCCTCGGAAAAATTTCCGGTGGCAGCTAATGGCAGCAAGAGTCAAGAATAAGGGTTTCGCACTTAAGGCGATAGGCGCGGAAGCAAAGCCCTCAAAATCGAGAGCTCTGATACCAACTTGAAAAAATAAGAATTTATAAATATGAATTGTGTATCACAGTAATATAAGAGGTCTCTATTTAAAGAGATCAACTAAAGATAAAGATAACGAAAGATAATAACTAAAGATAATAGCTAAAGATAATAACTATCAACTAAAGATAATAATTAAAGATAACTAAAGATAATAACTAAAGATAATAGCTAAAGATAAAATCTAAAATATATCTATCTAAAATATATCTATTTACAACACAATACAATCCAATAACGTAGTTAGTGTAATATTCAAACAAATATGAAATATCCACATCCAGTCCAAGAAAATCAACTCGGATCGATCAAAGAGTTTTAATAATAAAACATTAAACTCAAACAACATTTACAATCAAACTACGTGAATCATCATTCTCATGAATTTGTTCTAAGATCAATATAAATATCAAGAATTTTAGATTAAATCTAAACTTATCCAAATCCCAACATTTAAAGAACAATCTCAAAATTAGTTCGTAACCAACATATGCATAACAATCAAGTATAAGTAGATCAATCAAAATAGTCTAAGGCTTTATAAATATAAGAAGCAAAATAATCATAATGTTCACAAAATAGAAATAACAAACTGTAAGTCTCAAGTAAATGGACTCCAACATAACGGGCAATAGCAGGTGAGTTGTCAAGTCCTCTACTACTCTAAATGATATATTCATATATCAAGCTAGTCATCCTCCTCAGGATCCCACATATTAGGCTCTCCTCTATCTCTTCCATCCCTTGTAGAATGTCAAATATGAATTTCATATTATCATGATTTCAATCATTTGAATAAACTACTAAAAATATCTAGTTCTACTAAAAGAACTTAACATCATATCATTAGGCAAAGAAGAACATATATCAATGTCATAAAGCATCATAATATCATGTTTATAAGATCAAGCTAGTTTCATAAATTATGAACAAGGCCTAAATAGTTTAAGTCATAAAGAGCAATAAACCTAAGTTTATTTGTAAAAGGTTAACGATTGTGTCGTTTCATAGAATAAGACTAATAGTCACGTCACTTACAATAACCTAGTCTTGTAATGTCAAGTTTCAATTAAGAACAAAACCAATAGGCTTCTTATATAATCAACTATTTCTATGTTTCAATTTGGAATGTCATAGTACTAATTCCTTAAAGTCAAATAATCTAACATCAAGTTTGGAATAAGATTGGTAGGATTGTATCATCAAGTTTGGAATGACACAAACTTCCTAGATAGAACCTTTGAATTAGATTAAAATCATCTCATCAAGTTTGGAATGAGATTACTCACCATTTTCAAAATAGTTAACAACCACTATCATCAATGAAACATATAAATTGTGCTTATCATTTGACTAGCAAAGGAAGATTCGATAATTCAAAACACATAATTAAAGGTAAGTAAATGATAATTAAGACTTGTCTACATAGTCTTTAACCCCATTTCTCTCACTGTTTTGAATAATCGATCCTTAGGCAAACCTTTTGTGAGAGCATCGGCCATGTTATCCTTCGATCTCACATCGACCAAAGTGATAACTCCTTGTTCTCTCAAATAATTCGACAACGTATGTCTTAGTCCCACATGTCTTCTCTTTGAATTAAAGAGAGAATTCTTTATGACTTGGACTGCTGCTAGATTATCACAAAATAAACTTAAAGAGTTAATCTTTAGCCGAGTCAAAGTAATATCCATAATTAGATTCTTTATCCACTCTGCCTCTTCACCAACTGAGGCTAAAGCAAAAAGTTCTGATTCCATTGATGACAATGCAATATAGGTTTGTCTTTTGGATTTCCAAGTAACAACAGCTCCACCCAGAGTGAATACATATCCACTGGTGGATTTACTATTTCCAATTTCTGAACACCATGAGGCATCAGAATATCCATCCACAATTGGAGGATAACCAGAATAACATAGAGCATAATCTTTAGTACCTTTAAGGTATCTCATCAGCCTACTGAGAGCATCCCAATGCTCTTTACTAGGGTTATTAGTGCAACGACTCAACATGCCAACTGCAAAGGTTATGTCAGGTCTAGTGCAACTCATAGCATAAATGAGACTACCTATCAATTTTAAGTACTTTAATTGATCCACACTGGTCCCTTCACGAGGACTCGGTCTTTTGTTATAATCATATGGTGTTTCACTCGATTTACACTCACTGTATCCCCAGGTAGAAAGTAGCTGCTCAATATAATGAGTTTGGCTAAGGGAGATAACTTGTCTTTCAAAGCTTACTTTCATACCAAGAATGGTATTAGCGATACCAAGATCTTTCATGTCAAATTCTTTAGCTAAAGTTGTTTTCACATCACTCACTATAGAATGATCAGAGCTAAGAATTAACATGTCATCAACATTCAAGCATATGATGACTATATTATTTGACATGAAATAATAGTAAAGACATTTATTTGAATAACTGGACTAAAAGCCATAGGTCTTTACCACCTTGTCAAACTTAAGATGTCACATCTTAGGTGTTTGTTTAAGACCATAAAAAGATTTGTTCAATTTACAAACTTTGTCCTCAAGGCCTTTCATGACATACCCTTTAGGTTGTTCCATGTAGATTTCTTCATTTAATTCTCTATTTAAGAAAGTTGTCATTACATCCATTTGATGCACTACAAGGTGTTCAATAGATGCCAAAGCAAGAAGAATTCTTATAGTTGACAAATGACATATAGGTGAATAAATGTCAAAAAAAGTCTATTTCACTCTGTTGTTTAAAGCCTTTAACTACTAAACGTGCTTTATATCTAGCTATTGTTCCATCACTATTCAATTTCTTCTTTAATACCCACTTACAGCCTATAGCCTTAGCCTCTTTTGGCAAATTGACTAGCTGCCAAGTGTGATTCTATAGCAAAGAATTCATTTCATCATCTATGACTTCTATCCAGAATAAGGATTCCCTAGATCTCATTGCTTCTTGATAAGAGAATGGGTCATCCTCTATATGGTAAGTGACAAAGTCCTCACCAAAACTTTTAGAAACTTTATCTCTTGTAGATTTTCTAATTGGAATTGGTTCAATAGCTAGTTGTGTGAGATTGTGTAAGAAGGACAAACTACAAATTCTATAAGAGATTCTAAAATCATATCTGTAGATCCAAAAACCTTCAGGTCAAGATTGCTAACAAACTTGTACTCAACGAATTCTGCATCTCTAGATTCTATCATTGTGTTAGTAGAGAGATCCAAAAATCTATCTTCTGCACTATCTTGGTTTATGCTATCAAAGTAGAACTATTATGTAATAATAGTAATATGAGTTAATTAGAAATGCCATTAATCATAAACTCAATCAAAGTAGAACTATTTTGCATCTTAAGTCTATTATGTAATAATTTTGGATCAATCAAAGTAGAACTAACATGGTTTATGCTATCAGTATCTAAACTCAATCTATACATGCCATTAATCATAAAAACACTATCGAAGTAACATGAGTTAACAGATAAAGTTACTCTATCATTCATAGTTGACAAAGACATACTGGCTTTATCAAGTAAACTCATAGATATCAAATTCTTTTTAAGTAAATGTATTACTTTAACATGTTTCAAAGTTAGTAACTTACCTAAAGAAAGCACCAAATTGGCAGTTCCAGCATGAGTCACATCTGCCTCATCACCATTACAATTTTCCATGGTGTCTTTCACTTCTATGACCTTAGTAATTTTTCATCATTTGTCGCATAACAGGTAGCACCACTATCCAACCACCACTCAGAAGAGACACTAACCTTTCCATTATTCATCATTCCAATGAAGGCTTTAGGCTCAGATTCACTAATTAACATATTAGTCTCATTTTGTGGTGTGTTGTTCTTTGATATCTTTGGTAGCTTACACTTTGCTGCCCAGTGACCCCACTTTCACAGTTATGGCACTTGCCATTCTTCTTCTTCTTCTTGAAGATAGTCTTTTTGGCCTCTAACTGTGAAGAGGATTCACCTTTTGGTGACTTGAACTTTTTCTGAGATTTATAGGAATGCGAAGTGTAACGCCTCTCTTTTACTCTCTCGTGCTTGATTGATTTTAATTAAAAACTCGTGTCCACTTTGTATTAAAATTGGATTGGTTATAAATTTTTCGCGAAAATCCTTTCTCTTTGCTTGCAATTGTTGCTAGTCGTTGATATCATAAACGAATTCTCTCTCTGCACAGTTTAATAATAAAATACAGTCCATCAATACAGTACAAAGCATAGTTCATTAGACAGTCCCAAATACAACCAATGTAAAATACAAACAATTCAAATTTAGTATAAATCATCAACACATCTTCATTATTCTTCCTTCAAAACTCTTCACAGCTTACGCTCCACTGTTTCTCTGCTCACCCAAATAAATTGGGGTCATTACAGGTGTCAACCACAGACACAGAACTAGGGTAAGTATTTGATAAACATGGTTAGATAAACAACAGAAACAGATAAATAATCGAAACCAAATAACAATTATAAAACAGATACATGATGAATGATGCATGCTTTCTTAATTATCATGATGCATGACTGAGATCTCAGAGGCCTAATAAAAGGTACCAAAATCAGAATAGTTTCACCCACTCCAGTGAAACAGTCTCACCCATTCCAGTGAGACCTCCCTCCACTCCGAGGGGATAAAAAGGGTACCAATAGTTCCACCCACTCCAGTGAGACCTCCCTCCACTCTGAGGGGAATAAATGCGAATGATGTATGGAATAATTTGTTTTTATTTTCCAGTTACTCTTCATCATTACTTTGATTCTCAAATTCTCATAACTTTAGCACCAAAAGTTTTATTCACCCATCATGATCAATTCAATATATAAAAGGTAATAGTGCACTATAATTTTCTTTAAGTATACATATTCCACCACTTTCAACATCTTAAACAATATAACATATAACCTTAATACAAATTAAAGTGCAACCTCAAATGAGTAACATACAACAACATCAAGTAATATACAACCTTGGTACAAATCAAGATTCATCATTAAGTAATATACAACAACATCAAATAAATAATAAGTAACACACAACCACACCAAATAACTAATAAATAACACACATCCTTTGTAAAGCAAGTAGATATAGCCACAAAGTATAAAAAGTTAGATTAATTAGTCACTTTCTTATTAGACTAGATTCAAATTAATTATTCTTCAAGTTAACTAAGGTTACTTAATCACTTTATTACTAGATTAGATTCAAAATAATTATTCCTTGATTCATGTAAAGTTACTTATCTTTATTCCCTTTTTAGTTCATTAAGGTATTTAAACAAACACATGGTGTACATAGTTTAGGTCTTAAAAGAATAAAAGATAACATAGCTTAAATAAATGGAAACATAACCTAATTAATTATCTAAGCCATGTGTACCAAATACTTCCGTACCTTGTGTTTCTCTTTAAAAATTGAATAGCTTTGTTCCTAATTTCCTTGATGCTTCACGTGGACTTTCAAGTAGGTAGGCTTTGATTTTTGTTCTAGGTACAAGGTATAATTTGGAAATGATGAAGAAGATTAAAATGAGAAGAAGGTAGGATACAAAATGGAGTAATTGCATGGCTATGCCCTTCTTGGTTTGTTTATAAAATATTTTGAAAATAAAGTGGTGTAAGGCTAGGGTGATTGCACGGTTTCCTCTTGGTTTGCTTTGAAAATGTTTTGGAATTGTTTTGGAATGGACAAGGCAGGTTTTGCACGTTCCCTCTCTCTAATCCAGCCATACCCACGGTTTCTTCTTCATATAAGCTAGGTTATTTGGTTTTTTCTACAAAAATCTTCAAAGTCCATCATTACCTTGCTTTTTGGTTGTTCTCCTTTTATTGGCTAAGGATTTAGGACCTTACAAGTGTCTTGCTTCATGAGAATTCCACACCTTTCCTTGATTTCATGTGGACTACTCAAGCTAAGTGCATTCTCTTTGATTTTTATTCAAATCCGTGGGGTAGCTTAGGCTTAGTCATAAAAATTTATGCCCAAAACCCGTGTTATAAAAATATTTATTCTGAGTTTGTTAATTGTTGGATTTCTTTAAAATTTTAAAGAGATATTCCTAACTCACATATTTAACTTTTGACCGTTGGGATTTTTGAAATAATATCTGGAACTCTCTCCGTGTTCAAAGGAGTCAAGAGGAAGTTTTTCTTCAACAAATATCTCCTTAAGCCATCATTGCTTGGCTTTCCACTAGGTTTTACCTCATTGGCTATTGAATTCCTACCTTCCAAGTGTCTAGGTTCTACATATTTCTCCCTAATTCCTCCTTTGCACATGCACTTCAAGATGTGTAGGGAATTTGTTTGGTTTTTTCGTTCCTACGTATAGTATTTGGCTTGTAGTATGTTTTTGAATTTAGTTCATGAAATATCTTAAAGCATTAATGATTTACTTTCCACATGGACCAATGGTATTCTCCAAGCTTCTTAATCATCCATGTGGCTATTCTTGAATTTTCTCAAAGCTTTTCTTCCTTGATCTTCAATCACACGGCCAAGGCTTATTATGTTAGGAATATTAACCAATTTTCCCTCAATTACATGTAATAGCTTTACTTGAATTCTTATTGGTCCATTTCTTAAAATCACTAAACTAACTTATTTAGGAGACCTATTCCTTTCATAATTAAGAGAAAACTCCATAGATTATGTCCATGCTTTTCTCATAATTTTCTGATACCTAGGATAGTCTAGATTAAGCTCTTTTTAACCTATCTTCCAAAATTCATAGAAATTCTATTTTAGAGTTCTCTACCCTCAACCTTGCTGATAATTTGTTGTCTAAAAGCATTTTATCCTATGCTCAGGTTCCCATTAATTTCTGAGGTCATCTTAGTCAGTTTTAAACTAAAGGGTATTTTGGTCATTTTCCACCCTCGGGACATGATGGTAATTTTTCAAATTGTTCAAGGGTATTCATGTCTTTTTCCCCAAAAATATCTTACTAAAATATCTAGGGATATGTTGGTCATTTCCAAAATTATCCAGGACAAAATTGTCATTTTCACCCTAGGGACATAAACGTCATTTCTGAAATTGTTCAGGGCATTTCTATAATTGTTACTCTAAGGGTATTCTTGGTCATTTAGAAAATATCCAGGGATATTTTTGTCATTTTCCCTAAATCTTTCTATACTATTTCTAATTAACATTTTACCCCAGTGATTGACTGTAATTCCCAAAATTTTGGGGTGTTACATGAAGCTAAGTTGACAACTAACTTTTATTGTCCTACTTGTTCCAAACTCTTCCTACAAATGTTTTGATCTTTAATATGAATATACCTTTTTAATTCATCTAGTCACATCTGTTCTTTTAGCCTGTGCATAATAGTCTTAAAAGAATTCAATTCAGTAGGTAGCTTACTCAACAAAAGACCAACAAAGAGATTATCAGACAAATCAGAATTGTCCTATTTTAGCTTGTTCCTCATGTTCTCAAGTTCAAATAATTGAGAAGTGATACTTGAGTTCATATTAAACTTAAAGTCAAAGAACTTCTCTACTAGAAGAGTCTTAGAAAGCCTCTATTGTTTTTGAAATTGAGTGTTCAAGTGATCCCATATCTCCTTTGCAGTCTTATACTCACTATAAGTCATAACTAGATGAGGATTTAAAGAGTTTAACAAGTAATCTCTACAAAAATATTCATCTTTAATCCATTGATATTCATCCACATTTTCAACAGTAGATGCAAAATCACTTAACATAGTGTAGAATATGTCACGTTCCTTCATGCCAAATTGAACATGAAATTTCCAACCATGAAATTCAGTGATATCAAAAGATTTCAACTTTATGATATTATAGGAGCTATGTTTTGCCATTTTAATCAGAATAAAATAGTTAGAAAGAGTGCATCTTAAAATCCTTAAAAGCATACAAAATCTTCTAACTTTTCAAAAAACAGCACTGTAGAGGTGAAATTTCTCAAATTTGATCCCAAAAATGAATCTAGAACACCCAAAAATCTTAGGACCAACTTTTTTTGGTCGCCGGAGACTTGTTGAAAACTTGCTGGAAAGTCTTCGGTCACCAGAAAAGTTCGTCGAAAAATGAACCAATCGTCGGAAATGTCACCGAAAAACTGCAGAAACTTCCAAAGGCTATATCTCCTTCGTCCGACCTCCGTTTTATGCAAGTGACCATTCAAAACGATCTTCTAGACGAGTAGAACAAAGCCCACAAGGTTTGAACTCGTGAAATTGGCTGAAATTTTTGGGATTTGGATTCAAAGGTTGCGGAGGCAGAGTTTTCAAGCTCATATCCCGGTTAATCCTTCCGTCAAAACTCAAAAGTAATCACATCCTTGAGTTCCTCTCGATGAGATATTCGAAACAACACCTTACACGCTCAAATCCAGCACACGAAGCTAATACTTCAAGATAGTTGGAAGTAAGGAGTTTGAGAGAGAAAAGTTTAGTGTTGAGTGCTTGAAGTATTACACCAATAGACATCAAATATGAAATGTTTAACAGTGTTACCTCCAACATAGGGAGAACCCAATTGATATAGCAAGTTATTCTCCAGCTCATATAAACCCATATAACCATGCATTAACTTATTAAACTTGTACGTGAATATATTATTTGAATATATATATTAAATATATTGAGATACATACATCTTTCAGAGTTCAGTCAAATGCTGCATTCACGGTGGCGCTCCCCTTACATCGCCTATCTCTATGCCGTGATCCTCCTCCTCTTCGTCCATTCCATGGCGGCGCGCGTGGTCACAATCGAGGACGCGCTGCTGCTCAAAACCTCTCCCCTCGGAGAAGGATGGAGTGACTGGTTCGACAATAAGAGCATTTTTTTAAGGAAGGATAGAATGTTCAGATCCAACTTCGACGTGCTTAACCTTAACAACCCCTTGCTTCAGGATCCCGATGGCGCCGGCGCCACCGGACTCACCAGGGGGACAGAATCGTCCAGAGTGTTGGATCCACGAGTTCAAGAAAGTTCCATTCCCTGGTATCAAGAAGGTTCCTCTTAATATAGTCAATGCCAACACTCTCACCAAAGTTGGCATAGAACGCAGAACTTTGAATCATAACAACCACAACAACAACAATAATGATAATGATAATAATCATGAGATTACTAAGGAAGTTGTGAATTCTGGTAGCAATGGTGGTGAATCGAGCATTCAGAAAGATGTTAATATTGGTGATGCTAGGGGTGTGTCTGTGAAAAATCATGTGTGTGCGGATGGGGATACTTGGGGCTACTATCCTGGACTGCCCTGGCGATTGTCGTTCCGTGATTTCATGGATGAGTTTTTCAGGGTGGGGAAATGTGTCACCAGCATGTTTATGGTGTGGAATTCGCCGCCTTGGATGTACACTGTTCAGCATCACCGTGGTCTCAGAGAGTTTGCTCTTTCATCACCCCGATGCTTGCGTTGTAGTGGTCTCAGAGAGTTTGCTCTTTCATCACCCCGATGCTTGTGTTGTAGTGTTCTCTGAGACGGTGGAGCTTGATTTCTTCAAGGATAGCTTTGTTGAGGATGGGTAACTGTTGCCTCTCTTTGTCTAGATTTTGCTTCCTTGTTGTGTAAGTTACTGCTTTGTTTGAATGTTGATTGCTGAGGATTGAGGAATTGCGATTTTCAGAGGACAGAGTTCTATTTGACTCATTACAGTGAGCTTATCCGCCTTGCTGCTCTGTACAAGTAAGTTTTCTTGGTTGTTTTGCGTAGTTAGTGGTGATTGCTTAGGTGTATTAGTATAGTGATTTGGTGATGTATTCAACATGCTGCTAGTGTAGCATTTACTTCATTTTGCTGTGTATCTATTGGAGTAAGTTGTGAGCTGACTGTTTCTGATTTTTCAGTTCTGGGAAAAAGTGTTAAGGATCAAAATTATTGCAATGACATTTTCTTCTATTTTGTCAGGTATGGTGGGATCTATCTAGATTCAGATATCATAGTGTTGAAGCCAATTTATTTTCTTAATAATTCTGTTGGTATGGAGGGTCATGGTGCTGGAAATGCTTTGAATGGTGCTGTGATGTCTTTTCCAAGACACAGGTATTGTTAGCATGCTGTCTATCGTTCCATTCATTTTGGAAACATGATTTTCAAGGAACTCATTAAAATGGGGTCATGGATGTCCAAATTCTGTTCTGTGATGGGCTGACTATATTTTCTTGTCATAAAAAATAGTTGTTTTCGCTGTTTATTCTCTTGCATCTCTTTTTATGAAACCCAACCGTGATAGTTTGATCTTGTATTCGAACCCACTTAATGGGATAAGACTTGGTTCTTGTAGTTGGATATGCTTTCCATAATATCGATTGTGTTTAAGTCGGTTTTATATTCCATTAAAGTATTTCTTGAGAACGAGAGTGTTTTGTTATGCATGAGTAAGCATAAGGTGCACATTTTTATCCTGTTCAATTTTGCTGTTGTAACTATAACTGTCGTATGGAGATGCACACAACTTTATACTTTGTCAATGTCCCATTTATTGGGAGGCTGTCCTTTTTTTGTTTGGGAATCCAACAGCATGTGTCTCCTCCAGTGCATAAGCTTGGAAACCAAAATGTTAGGACCCCAATGGAAATGGAGAAAAAAAGGATAATTTTATAGATAGATTTGATTGAAATTGAAGAGAACAAGGGGAAAAACTCTCTTCCAAGGGCTTTCCCTTTTACAACGAGCACTTGCTTGGTTAATCCTCACAAAATACAATGTTGTACTAAGCTTATGGGCAATCAATTCTTTGATTCATGGACGGTCACTTAGGGTATAACCTTTTTTTCATCGAAATATGCCTTTCTAGGAGCATTACGATCTGCAGCTTAAATGGTCTCTTATGAAGTCTCTATTGGTCCGATGCCTCCTCTCTTAACCCACGGGCCTAACAGTAGCAGACGCCCAGAAAGTAAGATTCGGTATGCAAATTTCACTACAAATATGCATACATTTGAAATGTCATGACTATATTTTTTTAAAATTAAATTATGGACATTCTGGTTGAAATGTTGTGTGTTGCCATGCCTTTTCATAATCAATTTGAATGGTAGAGTGATACATAGGTGCAAATTCAATTAATTTGTTCAGTGCAGTGTTGGACTTTCTTTGAGATTGACTATCTGTTCTGTGCAGTTTGTTCATAAAGGAGTGTTTGGAAGAGTTTTACATGACATATGATGATACCAGTTTGAGAGGAAATTGTGCTGATCTGTTGACGAGGGTTGCTCGAAAATATTTGGGAGAGGAGAATAAATCTGTTAAGCACTTGGAGTTGAAAGTAGAACCCTCTTATATCTTCTTCCCTGTTAGTTCTCAGAACATAACAAGGTAAAAATTGACATTTGTCCCAATTGATTGGGAATAAATTTATGACGTAGGTTAGATTAGAAATTCACTGGTTGGCTTTATTGCTTGAGTCTAATTTGGAGAGTGACACTGCCTCTCTTTTTTGTTTATTTTTTGTGTTTGTGTACCTTACCTGAATTAAACTGTAAACAGATACTTCATTGCACCATCAACAGACAACAAGATGTGCTGCTTGAAAATATCCTGCACAATTCGTTGACATTTCATGAACAGTGACATTTTCTCTCATCCCTGAACCAGATAGCCTAGTGTCTAAGCTTTTGAATTATGCTTGTATCATGCTCAGAATTACCATGAATGCCATCTTCCACCAATTTTGTCTTGAGATTCCAGTCAGATTGCAGTCCAGATGACATCGGCAGGTTCTTGTTCTTGTAGTGGTACAATTTTATAGTATGCTTGTGCAATACTGGGTTGAAGTCCACTTCTAAAAGAGAGCTAAGATAGACTGAAAACTTTGAATTTGTAAAGCAAAACTAGCGTTATCTAATGATATCATGTATTACTATTATAACTAACCATATAGTATTTATTAGAGATGCATTGTTCATCACTGCACAGTTTTGGTGCAATTACAATGAGTATGTGATTCTTTTTATCAGTCAGTGAAGAAACAGAGTATGTTATTATTAATTTCTTCACTTTTTTTTCTTCTCTAAACTATTAATTTCTTCATTTGATATTTGCGCATTACGTTGTATGAACATCTGAACTATCGTTTTCTCTGTAGCTTGTTAGAAACAAAGCAAGACTACTTTTTTGAAAAGAAACTCTATTATTATGTCATTTCCGGTTGGTTCTACTAAAAAGAGAATGAACTCAATTTTTTAAGCGAGACTTGAATCAACATTATTTAATAACAAGGCACGTATCCAGTTAACGTTATTACACTGTCCAGTCCATAACTAGGTTGGCGTAATGGTTAACGTTACTTGAATTAATTATTAGGTCTTAAGTTTGAATCTCATCATCGGATCTTTGGGCTACAAACCATTTTGGACCTCTTCAAGGAATAATACCAGGTTACTGGATCATCACTGGAATCCTCAAAGTTCTCCTGAAAAATTAGTAAATTACCAGTTAATTCAAAATGTTACATTTTGCATATCAAATGTTCTAAAATTTGTGGATTTTTGTTCAGTTTAATTTAAAGAAAGTATCATTCTTTCATTTCATTGGAGATATTATGAATGATGATAATTATTGGAGAAAATTTCAAGTTTTTTTTCCTTCCCTCAGTATGATCAGGAGTTGCTATGCTGATGGAAACTTCACAGTGCTAATGGATTATGGATGCATGAAAAATAAGTTTGGAAGCAGATTTTAGAGTGACGTACCTACGGTTTCAATGATCTCTTACTCAGCAACCACTGGATACAAATCTTTTCCTTTGCTTCAGGTTGTACTCGTGGTTCTTTTTCTTCTCACAGCTATAATATATTTCATCAAAATCCCAGTTTCACTTTCGTACTCCCTTCTATTCAGGTTGTAGTTCACTTTCCATGTGAAGCCTTTCAGTATTAGCAATCAAAGAGGTTTAATATGGACCCTTAAATTTAAAGATGATTCTGAGCCTTTAGTTGTTGGTATCATAGTACAAGCCTAAATCCTTGAAATCTTGCAGAATGGAGGCATTAAAAGTGGGATAGTAGCATATAAACATATGATCCGAATCAAAACCTCGTGGCACCTGCATTACAGTCGTGCAATGACCAAGAAAGGGAACACCGGGGTCAGAGTTAAAGGCAGACTTCACAAAGTGATAACACTTGACATCTGGATCATACCCTTCATAACTGTTTTGTTGGAAGCCACCAATTACAAGGCACAGAGAAAAACATAAGAACTTTGAATTGTTGAACCACTGTTGAGGAATTTCCATGTCCACTGAAGAATTTGTTGATTGGTAGCTGAACCAATCTGGGATTCAGTTCCTGGCAAACAAATAGAAATGAGAGGACCTAGAGGTGTTCCCTTCTTGCAAAGAAGTATAAGCTTCCTCAAAGGGTCCATCTGCAATGATATTGTTGCGTGAATTTTGATCCAAGTTTATGCAATTGTAATAGTATGCATATCTATCTTCTATTAAGACAGTCTTTGAACTTTGAACAATCTCAAGTGACCTGCAGTCAGCTGCATAGAATGATTGCAGGCATGGTGGGAGCTCTGGTAGAGCCTGGAGCTTCTTGCACTCAATTAAGGTGATCTTTCGCAAATGAATAAGATCTTTGATGCTTATTGGCAAGCTTTCAATATCACATCCACTTACAAACAAATCTTCCAAAGATGGTGGAAGCTTTGGTAAATACCGAAGCCCTGTGCACTTATTTAAGGTTAGTTTTCTCAGATGAGAAACATTTTTTATACTTCCAAGTATGCACTCAATATTGCTTTCATTTAGTGAAAATTCTTCCAAGAATGGTGGAAGCTCTGGTAAAGAATGAAACTGTTTCCACTTAACCAGAGAAACTTCTGTGGATGAGAAAGACCTTTCATGCTCACAAGATGGGGATCGACTTTACTTTCATTTAGTAATAAAGCTTTTGAAGATGTTAGAAGGTCTTGTGGATACAAAAGCTTCTGGTAGTTGGTTAGGGTAAGTTTTTTCAAGTGAGAAAGATCTTTGATACTTACAGGTAAACATTCAATGTCACTTTCATCTAAGGATAAGTTTTCCAAGGATGGTGGAAGGCTTGGTAAAGACCGAAGTTTCTTGCACTCAGTCAAGGTAAGCTTTTTTAGACTAGGAAGATCTTTGATACTTGCAGGTAAATTCTCAATACTGCTTCCTTTTAGAGATAAATCTGCTAAGGATGTCAAAGTCCATGGTTCATCTGTATTTGGCCTTTCAGAGGAGGATACCCCATTGAAGATGAGAGGCAAATCTTCAAGTTTTGGTCTGTCAGGAAAATTCACAAGTTTTTTACAGGAATGAAGAACCAAAGTAAAAAGCTTGTTATTGCGACAAAATGATGTTCGCAATTCTTTTATTGATGCCCCTCTCCAATTCAAGCATTCCATGTTCTCCGAAGTCACAGAAAACTCCTCAAGACTTGAACAATCTCTCAGACTAAGTCTTTGAAGAGATTTTAAGTGAAGTTTGCTTGTAAGACTCTTGAGCTTGTTGCAGGATTCCAGATTCAAGTAAACAACAAGCTTGTTCAAATGCTCCCAAAGATATTATGGGAAACCTGTTATTGCTGTTTCTCTCAAGTCTAGGCCTGGCATGTTCTCTGAAGTCACTGAAAACTCATCAAGACTTGAACAGCGTCTGAGAATGAACATTTCAAGAGAAGATAAGTGAATGTTTCTTGGAGGACTCTTAAGATTCTTGCAGGATTCCAAGTTAAACAGAAGAAGCTTCTCGACATATTGAATGGATAAGGGAACATGAAGCAGACTTGTGCAATGAGAAACATCTATAGTTTCAAGATTTGGCACAAGAGATAAATCTGGGAGATTAGTTAATTTTTTGCTGGCACTGAGGTTGATCTCTTTCAAGCTTGCAAGACTCTGTAGCAACAAAGAGTGAAAAAACTAAGGCTTTAATAGCACAAACATACAAGATCTTCTGTAAAATAAAATAAATTACCTTGATTCCATCCCAAAGTTTCTCAACATGGCTTTCCATCATGGAAAGCACAACAAGGTTGTCAGGACAAAAAGTTGATGGCAAAGACTTGGAAGGGTATCCATCCCATTGTAGGTACATTAATTTATTAGGCAATGAAGGAAGGAACAAATTACATGTCCTACCCCTCCCCATATAAAATTTGAGAAATCTTATATTGATCATCCTTGAGAAGTCCTCATAGCTCAAGAGCAAGACACTTATTTGAGACACATCTAAGATTATGCCTTCAACTGCATCAGTTCCCTGACAAACAAAAACTACAATGTTAGATAATAATAAGTATCACACTATCCAGCTTTCCAGCATGTTTTTAAAAGGGAAATTAGTATATCTTTCTTACCCTGTTATTTTTCAATACATCATAGACTTCTTTTGGATCCCACAATCGGCTACGCCTTCCAGGATCTTTGAGAGATTCCTGATGAACAATTTCCCAGCCCATTTCTTGTATCAAGTCATGCAAACATACTTTACCGTCATTAGAAAAAGTTACAAGACTTTTTTCTTGGAGGATTTTCATACCAATATATGCATAGAAACCACAAATATCTAGTAGCCATATAACATTTCCTCGGAAAAAGCATGCAGTGTCCAGGAACATGTTTTTTTGTTCACAATCTAGTCCATCATAACTCCATCTTAAGAAATTCTGAATCTCTGCATCAGGAACCTTCATGAGTTTTCTCAAAGCATTGTCCCATTGCTGCTCATTTCTGAAATGGATAAGTGAACCTAAAACTTTTAAAGCCAATGGATTGCCATTTGCATGATCAACCACCTGTTTTGATAGCATTTCAAAGCCCTTTTCAGTATAGGTTTTCCCAAAGGCATTTAAACTAAAAAGCCTAACAGCATGATGAAGGGACAATCCCTTGACCTCATATATTCATCTACCCCTTTGCTAAGGACACGCTTGTCTCTACCAGATCCCAAACAATCATGTTGTGCAGCGAGATATTCTAGTTTCTTTAAATCGTCCACATCGTCAAGCACTATTGAAACCTTTTTTTGTCTAAGCCTCCTCATAACAAAAGTGGATCTTACTCTGGGGGGTGCTAATATGGAGATTCACATCATCCTCCAGTACCTCCGAAAAAAGTTTATTTCGTAAATAACCAAGTCCTTGCTTTTCATATTCTTCCCTGACATTTGCCAAGAAGCAACTACCTTGATATTGAGATGATAATTTGGCAAATAAAGCATTGCCAATGGTTGTCTTACCTAATCCACCCATGCCCCAAATTCCAATTACGCGAATGTCTTTTGACCTGATTCTCAATAATGATTCTATAGGAGCAAGATTTTGATCAATTCCAACAAGTGTTTCTTTTACTTCAGTGGGATGTATACGATTCAGCTTTTGCATAACATCTTTGACAATTTCCTCAATGAGTTCATATTCCGTCCTAACATGCATAAAATGAATATTAAGGTGAAATATGCATCACAACTTCACAAGAAAAATCTGATCACATAATTACCTTAAATAGACTAGTGTTTTACAGTATTAGAAGTAAAGGAATCTAACACATCTTCTCGTAATGTTGATTTGGCCTATATGATATGAAAAATTCTATGGTACTTTCGAAAACTTCTGGTAGAATTATTAAAAAAACTCTTTCTATCTCAGTTTGCCTAAACTTATTCAATTGTTGGCACAGAAAACAACTGTATTGAAATCCTTAGATTTCTCTTTGTATCATAGTAACTCTCAATATATAAACTTAATTGCTCATCTTTCAAGTAGGAAAACAGGAGGGGGATTTCCAAAAGTAAAAAAGATTTGATAGCTATGATTCTTTAATTCCCACCCAACTAAATCGGCAACTTCAGTGAGAGCAGCTTTCCATTTCTGCAACATTGCGATGTTGTTTTATAACATCTTTTTCATATTTTTCAAATGCTTTCCCAAGTGCCGGTCTGCTTCCTTACATGAGAAGGGTTGATCTTATAAAACACAGGTATAACAATGTGTCCGCCACGTTTCTTGTATTCAAGTATTTTTGTGAGTTCGAGCAAGCACCACGTGGATGAAGCATAGTGTTTGGAGAGAACAACCACATATAGGTTGGAGTGTTTGATGGCTTTGAAAATCGAGGGAGAGATCTCATACCCCTTGTGAAGCCTGTTGTCTATGAAGGCTTGGATTTTGTTGAGCTGAAAAGCAGCATAAAGATGGCTTATGACACTGTTGCGCGTGTCCTCACCTCTAAAACTGATAAAAACATCGTGTCTTTTAAGAGACGATGCAGAAGAAGAAGAAGCAGCCTCAGATGAAATCTTAACCATCCTGAGTGGACATGAACATGAACATGATGATTGTCCAATTAGTCTTGTGCTGCTTCTGCTACCACCACCAAGCATAGTACTGCAACTATCTGTGGTATGAACAAGGTAAGGGTGTATTAACTATGTACATTTGTTGTGTGGTTTGCCTATCTGCCAATATGCATGTCAATGAGATAAACAAAAATTAACTTCTTGTTATGATCTGTGCATGAGTTGTTTTTTGCAAAGACATAGTGTCTGTTAAATGAGAGGTCAACTATTTGGGTCTAGGTCAACTATGAGTATGATAAATAAAGTACATATTCTTAACAGTGGAAAAAGAGCTAAATTGGGTCAAAGATCAACTAGCATTACAATTTGGAAATAAAGACACTTTTTGAGTTCCAATTTTCAAGTAGGCTGAGAGAAGAAGAACCAGAAATTATTACATAATTTTTAATCAATTTGTCTAGAATCTCGGTTAATTTTTACTTGACAAGTATATGAATTTTTTAATATATCAAAAAGAGTTAATACAAATTCAGTTATACATCACGTCAAAAAGGATTATAGACATTTAACAATCCCAGCGCTATGCAAAAATTTCTCCTAGAAAACACGTTTTTAAGAAAAGGATGTTATTAGTCTCTCACGCTGAACTTGACTTTCAGTAGTCTTCCAATGCGAAAGAACCTAGAAGCTGGAATATTACGGTTTATTTACACTTTACAGGTCAACCATGCATATCTGTTATTGATTTTTTTTATTTTTTATTTTTTTAAGAAAACATGTTCAATTTTATGAATACACGCGCGTATGTACTGTATCAGTTTTGACAAATATTTGTTAGGATTTTTCTACCTTCTTCGAATACGAGATTAATAGTGTTCTTTAGTATTAAGGAGATGTCTGGTCTAATAAAACGTGTTTGGGTTTTATTTTTTATTTTTTAAAAAAGTCATCTCTTATTTATTTTTACAATTTTATGTAAGAAATGATGGGAACAAAAAATATATTATTTTCTACATAAATAGTATTTAAGAATAGCAAAGAGCTAAAATTAAGATAATTATTCATAAAAAAAATAGGTTAAATTGAATCCATGGGCCTTTGTACTATTATCAACATTTCAATTAGGTTTTTGAATTGTTTTTAATTGGGTTTCTAAACTTTTTTTAATTGATTCTTCTTATCTAATTATCGTTGACAAAATTAACCGCACACATTTAATTAAAGATGCAAACAGTGAATTGGTCCTCCTGGAGTGTATTTGGCATAACTGAGTGAAAATTGTAAAAGTTTTCTTCAGAGTCAACTAAAAAAAGTTTAGAAATCTAATTAAAAAATTGATAAAAGTATAAGACGTAGAATAATTAAACAATGAGTACTTTAGAAGACCTTTGTTGTTTTATACCAGTGCATAACTACTAACGTGTTAGTCAATTATTACAAGCTGTCATGTTCTCAAAAAAAAAAAAAAAAAGGCCAAATTTGCACCAAAGAAATCAACGATTGAGATCACATCAATCCATACATTTGCACTAGTGTCTCCGTAAGATATTTACTAAGAGTTTAAAATAATTACAAAAGAATCACATTTGGGTTATGTTATTTAAAATATATATATATAATATGAAAACAAAATTTTATTATGTATTTTTTCTAAATCATGAAACAAAAATGTGATCTCATTCTATATTAATAACAATAAAATTATATTTTCGTTGAATTGTAAGGTGAAAAAATGTAATGAAAATGAGATTTCATTGCTATTAATATACAACATAATTGCATTTTTGTTGCACATTTATCCCACACATCTCATTTGTAAATAAAACATTATTTTGTTTTAATCAATAAACCCTAGAATCACGTTTTAGGCAAAGGATATTTTTGGCATAACAGAAATACAATAAAGATAGGGGGTGAGAATAGTAAAATTGGAGATAAGAATAGCAGCTCCCCGTGTTACTTTTTGCACTATTTTTTTCCCTCATTCTTTCTTCTGTATCTACAAATACAACTTTTAATTGTATTAAACATTCTTTTAAAATAAAATTTTAAAATATTGTTTTATACATTTTAGAGTTAAAATATTGAAAAGATTCATCTTTTTAAAAATTAAAATTCCAAAAATATTGAATGTTTCTAAAAAAATTTTTTTACAATTAATTTAAAAAAGATATTACAATTAAGAAAAAAGAGTGGCGTAATGTCGTAAACCATTGATTGAACTGTACAATATTGATGTATGTTATGTGACTTATGTCCGGCCTGCAAGGTTGCTTTGGACCAAAGTTAAAATAAAAATAAGCTGAAACGTTGCTTCGTGGATACTTTCACAGTTTATACCGTCTAACATAACACTATAAAGTGAAAATAAATGTTTTTTCTGATAAACTATTTAAATTAATTATTAGTGCTTGAAATTAATAGGCAATATTATAAACACTCTCAAGTCTCAGCTAAACAGTGAATTTCCATTTTAATTATTGTATAATGTTGTTGCATTAGTTTTTAAATTAAGAAAATACTATTAAATCACTAATAGTGCAATTTGAAATTGTACTTTCAGATGCTTATTTGATTTTTAAAAAAAAATTACAGACTAATATAATAATTTATATACTTTTAGAGACTAAAATAATGATTTATGGCTACACAATTTCACGGACCAACAGTGATTAATGATTACTCAATTTCAAATAATTTTTTAACATGACTTTTAAAAAAGTGATTATGAGACTTACCATATCAAAGAACATTTTTAGTAACATCTTCGATAATAATCTTGAACTTAAAATCTGATATTCACTATATTTTTAATAAAAAAGTTAAAAAGATTTACAGAAGATGATTTCTTGTAAAAACATCTCAAAAAATTCTCTTTTTCTCTCTCATTGAAATATAAAAAAAATAAAAAATATCTTAAAAAATCTTTAATCTTATTTGATATTATTGAAATTTACAAAAAAATTAATCTAAAATCTCAATTTAAAATCTATTATTACTCTAATAATCTTCGGTCTATTATTTATTCTTAATGATTGCCATTTCCACTACCTAATTAATGAATTCATTGAATCATGTTGTGTCTGAGATTATCACTGCTACGCCCCAAAAGCACTTTTCCTCTCTCTGACTTTTGCTACAACTACTACCACCACAACTACAAGGTATGTTTCATCAACAAACATCTCTTTTCCTCTCTTGCTTTTAGGTATGCAATTGGCTTGATGGGAATTCGTGCATGTTAAAATTGTGAGTTTTCATGAAAAGTATCTGCTTTTTGTTTATGTTCTTTATTTTGTCTAGCCAAGAATTTTCTTACATGCGATTAGGAAATTTATTTATTGAGCAAAAGATAATTGTCAGTACTACGATATATGCTTATCTTGTGAATTCTGAATCCATTTAAGTATGTTACTATGTAGCATGATACATAAACTAAAGTGATTTTCTTGTTGAACTGAGTTTTGTTTTCCTCCATTCTTTACTTTGAAGATTTGGTACTGTTTGTGATTGGTTCTTAAAATATATTCTGCTTAGCATATAGTTGCAATGGCTCGATTTTCATTGGATGAGATATCAGACACTGGTGCCTTTGTGAGATCTGCTTCCACATTCAGAAATTGGATTTCGAGGGACCCGAATTCGCAATTTCCACCGGAATCAGGGAGGTATCATCTCTATGTATCATATGCTTGTCCTTGGGCTTCCAGGTGCCTTGCTTACTTGAATATCAAAGGACTTAACAAAGCTATCAGTTTCTCGGTTAGTTAGTAGCCTTCATGCTGAATATTTTTCAAGTAGAATAAGTGATTAGTTACTCGCGCAATTTCATATCCCGTGTGTTTAATGATCAGGCCGTCAAGCCCATCTTTGAAAGAACAAATGAATCGGATGACTATAAGGGGTGGGTTTTTCCTGAATCAGAAAATGAGGTGCCTGGAGCTGAACCTGATAAGTTGAATGGAGCAAAGACTATTAGGGAACTTTATGAAATTGCAAGTGCAAACTACACCGGAAAGTACACTGTTCCAGTATGAAGATGCATTAGTTTCTTTCTTGGTTTTTGTTATCTGCTTTGCTGGGCTGATGTTTATTGACAACTGATGGCTTTTGATATGCACAGGTTCTGTGGGATAAGAAACTCAAGACAATTGTTAACAATGAGAGCTCAGAGATAATCCGCATGTTTAATACTGAATTCAACAGTATTGCAGAAAACCCCACCTTGGACTTGTATCCCACTGATTTAAAAGCCCAAATTGATGATACCAACGAGTGGATATATGATAGTATAAATAATGGTGTTTATAAATGTGGGTTTGCAAAGAAGCAAGAACCATACAATGAGGTTAGTAGCTATTTTTAACCCGTTCTAGCAGCAGTTGGTACTTAAAGTCACATTTGTTTAAAAACTACTGTACTCAGATGATTGCAACTGTTTACTTGGTCCTTCATTTCTCCAGGCTGCAAGACAATTGTATGGGGCTTTGGACAAATGTGAGGATATACTAAGCAAGCAACGCTATATATGTGGCAACACACTCACTGAAGCAGACATTCGTTTGTTTGTCACTCTTATTAGATTTGATGAGGTAAAGTGTGTCTGTGGGTGTGTGTGTGTGTTATAGGGCATTTATTGTTGTCATTTGGGAATATCTTATGTACTTTACTGTTACTTATATTATGCAAACCATTGTTGGTACAACACAAGAACAAAAACAGAGAAACACAGTAGAGAAAGGAAATAAATTTTGAATCAAGAGACTTATGTTTATTCACTCCGTTTCTATAGAGCTGAAACATGTAAAAAAAAAAGGAAAATATCTTGCTAGTTGCAAGCCATATCTGACAGATTCCTTATAACAAATAAAGTACTTCCTCAAGATAACTAACAGATTTTAAATATCAAGCAACAACCAAATAAAATATTTTCTTAAGATTTGGTCCAAGGACCAATTGTTCAGCAATCTTTTTGTAGCAACCCTAATTAGAAGTTTCAGAGGCCTAACTTGTTTCTTAAGGCTTTAAATGTAGCTTTTGGTAGAGCCTTGGTTAAAATATCAAGTACTTGATCCTTGGTCTTTCAATAAAGGAGTTTAATTTCCCCAACCTTTTGTTCTTCTCTTAAGTGATACAATTTGATCTTTAAATGCTTAGTCTTGCCATGAAAAAAAGGATCATTTGATATTGCAATTGCAACTTGATTATCTACATAAATATGTGTTGGCTCATGTTGCTGCATTTGTATATCTGGTAGTATTTTTCTGATCCAAATTGCTTGATTTACTATATCCTTTGCTGCTACATATATTCTGCCTTTTTATTAAGTCTGTCTCATTTAACCTATGTCACAACAGTAAAGCAAACACACAAAATAAATAGAAATAAAATTGGATTCTATTCTGGTTTGTAACCAAACCCAAACCAGGCTTCAATTGGAGTTTCTTTTTTCTAGCAAACCTCTGGTTGGATATCTATTCAACAAAAAAAACTGTAGTTGCAACACCCAATATTTCCTCGGCAGCTCCTTCTCATGCAACATACATCTTGACATCTCCATAATACTTTGACTCTTTCTCTAGTTTACACCATTTTGTTGCGGGGTATAAGGTGTTTAAGTTGTTGTTCAATACCAGGTTCTTCACAAAATTTGTCAAAAGTGTCACCAGTCACCTGTATATTCTATCCCATTATCTGACCTTATTGTGCACAACCTACAACCACTTTGATTCACCAATACATTTAAAGATGATGTTCTCTGAGGTCCTCCAAAATTTTGTGTACCAGTGGCAGCTTGTGTATTGTTCTTCATGCTGCTTGAGGGAATGGTCTTCTTACTTGTTTTCCATATTGACTAGTCACACAATCAGCGAGCTTGTCTTCCACCAATGGCACACCTTTCACCAAATTATGTTTTTGCATATGTAGAAGTCCAACATGATGGAAATGCCCAAGCCTTGTGTCATAATTATGCTTTGCTTAACTGTACTTGAAAGTACTTTTTGTTCTTCATTAGATTAGAGCAAAGCTTTTTGCTCTCATTTGCACTTTGAATATATATCTACCATTTGCATCTTTAATTAAGCACGATTGCAATTTGTTTTCAAATATAACATAAAACCTTTTTCAATCAGCTGTCCATCACTAAGCAGGTTTTGGTCAATGTCAGGCTCACAAAAGCATCAGAAATATATTTCAAACATGTTAAGCTTTCTACAGCCACACCCTTGATTTAAATAAATTCACCATTTCTAGCTTTTATTGGAATCAATAGTTTTATCAAGCTCTTTAAACTTTAAAAAGCTTTTGGTCGTTGGTCATGTAGTTTGTGTTGCCACTTGCCACTTGCCACTGCCAATCAGCCATGAATCACCTGAGCTATTACATGTCGTGAAGCTTTTGCAAGTTGTGATTTGCAAATTTGTTGTGTCCAAGCTTACCACATTTTCTGCTCTCAACATTAGGCCTCCACCTACACTTTGTGATTCCTCTCTTTGTAGTATGCACATGGTGAATGTATCTCATCCCTGTTTTTGTTTTTGTTAGCCTTGTTAGTGGTTACTATTCTTCTCATTGTTCTTCTTCCTTCCTCCTGAAACTTTTGTCTGTGCTTGGAGAGCACTCTTTTTAGATTGTTCTTTTCACATCATTCTCCTTTGTTCTCGCGTCTGCAATGCATTTAATAGTTCTACCAAGGTAATCTTTGAAAGATCCAGAGTATTTTCTAAGGAAGTGATTGTGGCTTCAAATCTTTCAAGAACAGATCCAGAGCATCAGATTGAGTAAGAGTCTCCCTTTAGAACTCAAAATTAAATCAAATCATAGGTAGACCTAAGTTAGTGATTACAGAGCTAGAGTCTCAGTTTTTTAAGACTATCTTGTAAAAGATGGAGTTTGTCCTGTCAAATTTCATTTCTATCTTAAAATTAAAAACTCATTTTTCTATCCTGGGCCTGGAATTTTACCAAGTTGTGCCTGAGTTCTAAGAAATGTAAATCTCTAATATTTTCCATGTCAATGCAATCCAGGGATGTCTTCCGATTGTAAACAGAAAAGGAAGAAATTAAATTTTCCGTAGTTCAAATAGTCAGTTTTCCCTGTCATGTTTTTGTGTGTAGTATTTAACTCTTAATGAGACCAATGAAAATAAATTTAAAAAATAAATCATCTCATTCATTGTTTTATATTGGCTATGGCTGGTGCAAATATGTAAACTTCTCAAATTTATTTTTTATCCTCATTTTAAACTTCAAGATGCCCCAATGATAAATCATTACCTTCACAAAGTTTTTCCTTCTTGTCATTGCTTTTGTATTTTTTGGATGAATATGGTTCCTCAACATTGTGATGGTGTTGGACGAATATACAAGTATTAGGGCAATTCTCTCATTGCATGACTGGTGGTCTTATTTTTAATTTGCCTTCTGATGTCATGTACTCTTTAGCTCTCCTATTTTTGGACTCATTTTGCAATATATCCATTCCAATGTTGTGACTGTTGAGTAATTGATCTTTGCTATAATTGTAGGTTTATGCAGTTCACTTCAAGTGCAACAAAAAACTGCTGCGTGAATACCTGAATCTTTTCAATTACACTAAAGACATTTTCCAAATTCCTGGCATTAGTAGCACAGTGAACATGGAACATATAAAGTTGCATTACTATGGAAGTCATCCTTCTATCAATCCATTTGGGATCGTTCCTGTAGGGCCAAATATTGATTATTCTGCTCCTCATGACAGAGAAAGGTTTTCTGCATAGGTGGTTTATAGTATATTTGTATAATGAAGAGTGCTAGCAACACACTCTCTAACACACTTCTCTTAACACACCTTATCATTGCTTGAAATTTATTGAAAATTGCAAAATCATGAGGGAGGGTCATTAAAGATGATGTAGGACCCACTCTTTTGTAATTTCCAAGAAATTTCAACCAATAAAGGAGAGTGTGTTCAAAAGAGTGTGTTGTTGGCATTTCTCTTATACAATTGTAAGAGATTTATGAGAAATTTTCTGTATCTTCTAAGTGAATTGTTTTGTTGAATAATTGCAGAAACAATAGTGCTTTGTTGAAAAACATATTTTCAAAATAAACTGGGACAGGTGTTTGTGTCTGTATGTCTACTTTCTATACTTTTAATGTTGGAATTTTTTCTGTGATTTAGCTTCATTGATTCCTTTGTTAAAACTGGTTGAATTGTAGCTAGACATATCCTATAATACATGATATTATATTGTTTTAAATGGATAAGAAAGATCACATATATTTGGTGTTGGGCTTTGAGCTCAACAAGTTAGCATGTTGGATCTCATGTGTGTTGGATATGGCTCATCTTTCGAAGTCAGATGACAACCCTTCTTGTTGGCGGGGTCAGCAGAAAGCCAACTGAGTCCCGTGTGACTTGTAACGAGTGACGGTGAGGTGATTATAGTACAGACAAGCTGGACGTAGCCTACATTGGGTGAACCAGGGTAAATTACTGTGTCATATCTCTCTACCCTATTCTCTTTTCTGTTTTTTCGATTTGTGTGTGATTGTCGATTTCCAACAATGTGGGCCTGATTGGCTGGGTCTAATAGAAAGGGTAATGCTTATTTGCAATACACCCAGCATAAATAGTGTAATACCAATCCGCTCGCAATCCGTAAAGGTTCTTACGGATTGTCAATCCGTATGATTTAAAATTTTTTAAAATGATTTTCAAAATAATGGTACCAACAGGTGTCAAACCTGCGACCTTGTCGGTATCAGCACAATGCTCTTGCCAATTAAACTGATGAATCATTTATGTTAAAGCCTAATTAATGTTGCTATATATAACATTAAATTTTTTAATGCATATTTAATATACATATAAATTTACATAATAAATTTTATAACAATTAAATGCATATTTTATAACAATAAATCTAAAATAAAAATCATGATTTAATTAAAAACCATAGGTTTAAATAAAAAACATTAGAGTGTCTTTAGTGCAAGATCTTGAGCAAGGATCTTGAGCTCAAGATCTGATATTCACTAGATCTCCCAATAAAGGGCTTGAGAAGATCTCCAACATGGAGAATGAGTTCTTGTAGAAGATCCCTTAAGATTTGCACATTGTTCAAAAATAAATAAATTTTCTTTCTTTTTCTCTCGTCCTAAGATCTCAAAATAAGATCTACCATTAAAGAAAAAAATAGAAGAGATCTTGAGAAATTTTTAATCCTATGTGGCACTATAAGGTCTACCAACAAGTAATCTAAGATCTCAATTTGAGATCTACCACTAAAGATGTTCTTAGGTTCATGTACATTAGAAATTAACAGAAAAATATATATAAAAATTAATAGATGATAAATTTTTGAATGTTGAATTTGTAAATTTTATTATGTATTTAATGTAATTTTTTCTTGTATTTTGTATGAATTTTTGTAATAGCGGTGTTTTTAAAACATTAAAGTTAATTGGTATTATATTATGACTTTAATTTTGTTTAAGATTATTATGCATATGTTTTGTCGATGAAAAAAATATTTTTTTGATTTGTTAAGATGGGCAACGATGAATGGATATACAATAGTATTATGTTTGAATAAATTAATATGGATGAAGATATTGAAGAAGAAGTTGATGCGTGTGAAAATGTTAATTGTTCAGTTGATTGTTCGGTAGTCTTCAATACGTCTGAAGTATTTATTTGATTTAGCATTTAGTTAAAGTTGTTAAATGAATAATATGTGGCACTCATAATCATACTTTGGCTAAATTATTATGTGGACACGCATATGTTGGTCGATTAACTGAGGAGGAGAAGATAATTGTTGCTGATATGACAAGGTCGATGGTGAAACTAAAGAATATTCTTTTAACTTTGAAGGAGCACAATGTCAATAATTATACAACTTTGAAGCAAGTATACAATGCAAGATATGAATACCGGACGCATATCAAAGGTAATAACACTGAAATGCAACAGTTAATGAAACTTCTTGAACGCGACATGTATATTCATTGCCATAGAATGAAAGACAATAATGTGGTGCGTGACTTATTTTGGGCACATCCAGATGCAGTGAAATTGAGCAATGCATATCATATGATCTTCATGATAGACAATACATACAAAATAAATGGGTAAAGACTTCCCTTACTTGACATTGTTGGTGTGACACCTACTGGGATGACATTTCCAGCTGCATTTGTCTATTTAGAGGCGGAACGTATAAACAATGTTGTGTTGGCCCTTGAACGTTTTAGAGGGATTTTTCTTAAAAGTGAATTTTTCCCAGACGTCATTGTTATCGATAGAGATTCTGTATTGATGAGTGTTGTGAAAACTGTTTTCCCAAAGTCAACTAGTTTGTTGTGTCGGTTTCACATTGACAAGAATGTGAAGACAAAATGTAAAACTTTTATTCGACAAAAGAACGCATGGGACTATGTCATGAAAGCCTGGAGAACTCTTATTGATTGTCGTACTGAGAAGTCTTACCATGATTGTCTGATGAAGTTTGAAATCACTTGTTTACCATGGCCAACGTTTGTTGATTATGTGAAAGAAACATAGTTGGATCCTCATAAGGAAAAATTTGTAACCGCATGGACAAATAAAGTGATGCATTTTGGCAACACTACAACTAACAGGTAAAAAAAGCTTTAAACTTGTTGACATTGTGATTTGTTGAACTCCTTTACTTGTGATGTAAAATTATTAACATGTTGTAGTGTTTGTGTAGTGTTGAGTCTGCTCATTGGACTTTAAAGAGGCTACTACAGAATAGCGTTGGAGACTTATGTAGTGTTTGGGATGCCATGAACAATATGATCACCTTGCAACATACTGACATAAAGACATCATTGGAAAGAAGCGCCCATGTGATCGGACATGTCGTTAAAGTAACATTGTACAAGAGACTTATTGGCATGGTGTCCAGGTATGCGTTAAACCAGATTGCTACTGAGTTTGAGAGAGTTCATTATGCGGGCAAGAACCCATCTCGTTGTGGGTGTATGATGAGAACTACTCGTGGTCTCCCTTGTGCATGTGCGGTAGCAAGAGTTGTTGTTGGCAGCATACCGCTTTCAAGCGTTCATATATTTTGGCGGACCTTAAATTTTTCAGACAAAGGTTTACATGAAGGGCAAATTGACATAATCGACGAGATGGAGGCCATCTCCAAGCGTTTTGAGCGGCTTGACATGTGCGGCAAAATGAATCTTAAGACTAAACTTAAAGAAATCGCATTTCCTGATACAACTTCCATGCATCCCCCCTGAAAAGGTGAAAACAAAAGATGCTCCTAAAAATAAACACACGAAGCACGAAAGATCAACCAATCGGGATCTATCTTACTTTAAGTATGTGGATGCATTACATTCTGTGCAAAATAGTTGCTCCACACAAAAAAGGTCTGCTTCGTCATCTGATCAACCAATGAAGAACATGAACATTCCTATGTTGCATCAATTTCATCTATTTATGAACAAATTCATTCTTAACATCACTGATGTTAAAGCTGATGGTAATTGTGGATATCGGGTAATTGCTACCGTATTAGGTTATGGTGAAGATTCTTGGCCTTTGGTCCACAATCATTTGTTGAAAGAACTTTCACAATGGTCTGATCAATATATAGCCTTGTATGGTGGCTTTCAGAGGTTTGAGCAGTTAAAGCGGTCCCTTCTCTTGATGGATTAGCAAAGGTAAGGGAGAACTTAAATTATATGAATTTTTTTTGCATCATATGAATATCTTTGACACTAATAAAAGTTATTTGTATAGGTAACAATGGATAAGTGGATGGATATTACCGACATGGGTTATGTCATTGCATCCAGGTATAATGTCATTCTTGTTTCGCTTTCTCTCCAACAAAGTATGACGTTTTTCCTTCTGAGAAGTCAAGCGCCTAAAGATCCATTTTTCATCGCCTTGTATGTATTGGTCATGTGTTTGGTAACCATTTTGTCTAGGTATAACCTTCATTGTTAATTGATGCATTTTATTCTTTGACATATGCATTATTGAATTTTTGATAACAATGTTATTGAAACAGGTTCTACTGACAGACGACTGTCCTATCCCATTAACTGCATTCTTGTGGTCTACGCACTGTTCCAATGAAGCAAAACATTGGCCGAGTCATTATGTTGATCGAATGAGACTGTATACTAAATCCATTAAGTTGCAAACTGATTATGTGGATTTAGGAGATGTTCCTGAAAAAATTTATATCAATAACAAGACATACATACACAAACAAACATTAAATTGTATGTACTTAAAAATATGAATACCTCTCCAGCCCACACTCTAAACGAGACATGGTTAGCGTAGTCTGTCAGAACCGAAATATCTTCCAGCCCACTTGGGAAGGATTCTAACTCGGTCCCAACATCCTCTGTCACTGGAATGTCATGCTCCACAACTCCTTCCTGAACAACAGGTTCCTCAACAACACCCTTAGCTGCCCGTTGTCTTCTCACGGATGCGGTGGGCCTACGGCGTTCACCCCCCTATTCTTCATTACCAGCAATATGTGTTCCGAACGCTCGGTCTACTACTCTCCCTAGAGCCCGACGCAAACCTCTAGTTTTTGCCATAATCTGTATCATTTCTAAATCAAGTTAGTCCTAAACTTCAAACAAACTGATAACTTCATCAACATTCATCTCATACAATTTCACATTTTTTTATTTACAGACAAACTCATAACTTCAATTAACAATTTTTAGGTTATACACAATACTCAAAAATCACACAAACATATATACATACCATTGGTTACATATCAATCTATCTACTTTCTTTCACTTCCTTTGACTCTTAATAAAAATAGAACATCTTAGGATATAACATAAATTAATGAGTACAATTTCTTAACTTTGTTGTCCACAAAATTCAAATCAGTGTGCTGAAGGATTCAATTTATGGATTGCCATCATTACTTTGCTTCCTCTCCCAACTTATTATCACAGTCACATTGGATAGGATGAATGAAACTAATTCACTATGGAGACAACAACAAAAAACAGAAATGAGAAAGGAATTCATTAAGTTTGCCAGAAAAATAGTCTCCCATAGTCATGGTTTCCCTAAGAGATATTGACAAACCAGTTTTGTCCACCAATGATGACTGCAACATTTCAAGGATACCCAAATGACAATGCCCCTTTACCCCTTGTCAACCTCAAAATAGTTTTATTATGCAACACATCATGCCTTATATCATAAACCCACAAACTCCATTATTAGGTCCGACCAATGTTCCAAAACCTCAATCATATTTACAATATACCTCACAAAAAGTTTCACCTTTTTAAATAATCAAATATTAAACATCACTATGGAAAACAAAATTCCACAACTACATACAAGGATAAATGACGAGCAAGTATATATCACATACAATGTTGCCTTAAATATAAAATAAATAACACCGTATGAGAGTAAACAAAAACTACTTACTTTCTCCTAATATACCAATCCATATACAATCATTCATATCTGAACATGCTAATATATATAAATTAATCAAATTATAATAAATTATTTACATCTGTTAAGTTTTTAAGCTTCATACAGATCACATAATCTGTATGAACCTTACGGATTGTGCAATCCTTAGGCCCATACGGATTACGTGATATGTATGGAGCTTACGGATTGTGTAATCCGTATGGACTATACGGATTGTGCAATCCGTAAGGTCCATACGGATTATGTGATCCGTATGGAGCTTAAAACCTTCTAATAGATCCTTCAATCCGTGCCATCCCCACGGATTGCTCAATCCGTACAACACCCTCCACAACACCAAGAAGAAGCTCCCCGTCGTCGACGGACGTGACCAAGGACCTCCACCACCAACGCGACCACGAACGCATAAAAACAATGGTGCTCCACGACCAAGGATCAGAGAAGAAGAATGCTGCGAAAAAAGAAACGTGCAGAAGCCTAATGGTGTAGGAGAAGAATGGTGTAGGAGATGAAAGGGGAACACGCCTATACGGTCACCAAAGATTTTAAATTTAATAAAACTAATTAAAAGGGTAATCTTGGAATCCACTGTAGGTATATAGTGTATAAGAAAAACTTATAGTGCAGTTAGCACATGCCGCATGAAGAAGGAGAAGAGAGGGGGATTGTGCAGCCCAAGATGGAAGAAAAGGGAATGGGGCCTAGACAGTTTCAGAATATGATGGGATTCTCTTTCTTTATCTTTTACTATTTCCACATCCTTTTTAGTACTTGCACCTCTTATTCCCCAGCTATATTCAAGGGGTAAAATTGGAAATGCATAGTTCTTTAATCTTTTTCTTTTATTTTCCACCTAACTTCCACCTAACCACTTTACTTCAAAACTTTCATCTCTTTAACTCTTTTTCATTTATATCAAAGAACCTCACTTTTATCTTTTTTTCATTCCTCACACTTTCATCCATTTTTTATTCACCTCTACCAAACACAACCTTAAACTTATTATAACCCTTTGCAGCCTTGACTCAATGGTGAAATTTTTCTCTTTGTAACCTAGTGATCTATTTTTAACCATGTTTTACAACCAACACTTTATATTAAATATTTCATAAAAAATACTCCTTAATATGAGATACTGTTTAGAAAGAATTGATGATTCTTTTTATAAGACATTTTACATTTCTTACGAAGAATTTAATTTTTTTCACTAATTGTCCTTATTAAATAGTTTATGTATTTTTTTTATTGATAGATGAACATAATAGTCTTAGACTTTATTGTTTTCACATTATCCATAACAAGTTAATGGTTATTAATAAAGGTAAAATTAATACTACCTCCTCATATCTTTTGAAGTTTTAGCTTTTTATTTGTTTTTCAAAACAATTGATGATTTAGAATTTCAAAGTTTAATTAATTTTTTCTCAAGTATATCGTTATTTAATATCCACTATTAATGTACAAGTATCAAATATTCAAGGATTAATTAAGGACATTTTAGTCTAAATATACCAATTTTTAGTTTCATTAAATGTTTCTTAACCTGTGTAATAACTTTAAACATCAAACGAAATAAGAAAGAAATAATATATTAATAATAACATTTTAAAATAAACAATAAAATTAACTTAACTATTTTTATTGTCTGTGTTATTATCTCCAAAGTGCCTAATATTAAGGACCAGATGGAGTTATAAATTGTCAGTAGAAGCTTCTAACTTTCCCAACGACATTGATTACAGTCCACAATTTTGATGCAAATGATGTGCTGAAATACACACGTCATAGTTTGACCTTTAGTATGTCATCCATTGTGGCTGCTTCAGGCAGTTTGAATGAGTTTTGATAAGGTTTTAATGCAAAGTTGCAAACTAAATACTCAAATTAGTTTTTGTCAAGCTCAAAATCGAAAAGACTAAGCTAGGTATAGCATAACAGCCATTGTCTGGTATTCTCAACTACATCAACTAAGGAAAATTAGTGACCACAAAATGTCAACACAAGAAAATTTTACTCATCCTTCAACAAAAAGATAAGCATAGAAATTCCATGAATGACTAAATTAAATTTCCTTTTACATAAAAACATCAACTGTCTCATGAAAGGATAAAAATCTAAGTCATGACTCTGGAAACTGAGTACAAGGAAGAAAAAAAAAGGATACCGAATAGACCGAAGCTGCTTAACATGGATATATTTCACATTCCGATAACTTACAATAGCTGCTCCTCCTTCAGGGAGTGCTTATAATACAAAGTCTACAAAAGTGGTATAAATCATTCAACACAGTGCAAGCTAAATGTCCTCTATAAAATATTATATAACCCACAAGTGACTAATGTCATCACTTTGCCGAAACAAGATTTGAAAAAGAAAAGAAAAAAGAATAAGAATATCATCCAGAAGTGAACCTTGTTTATCCTTTGCTTTTGAAGCTCCTCCCATACTAGGCACCACATGCTAAAGGCCTTGCGTTTTTACAGCATAGAGAACAGCCATGCAAATGAGAAAGTCGCTTCATTGAGTATATATGCTTCATATTTAAATCTACTAGTTACTTTAATTCTTTGATGCAAAACGAGGAATTTGAAATCTTTCTTCTCTTCATTTCTGGCTCTCCTAAATGCAAGGAAACAAAATTATCTTCATCAGGCCCATTCCTAAGTTCGGCTAGACTTTTCAGTTCAATGTCTTCTTTCAGGTAGCTTTGACGTGCCGGAGACTTGCCTGCATAGCTTGGTATGAACTGGTGTTCTACATTTGGAGCTGTTTCGATCTCACTTTTTATATGAAACTCACAGGGCCTTATTGATGGATTGACTCTTTGAGAGGGTTCATCTTCAACTTGAGCAAGTGGGATATTCAAGCAAAAATGCTCAAAGCTCTCTTCAAGCTTTTCTTTTATTGGCACAGTGGGAGAGGATTCTCCAACTGTAGAATCAAGTCCAGCAGCAGAACCATTCCTTTGCTCTAGCACAGCAGCTACAAAAATGACAAGGAAAGGAGAAGTCAGCTGTAAATGTTTAACAAAGAAATTAAATCATCAAAAGCTGGGATATTGTCACTCATGCTCCAGCTCCATTTCTAAAAACGGTCCGGCAAAATGGATCCATGCCATAAAACCTCTATATGGTATGGCATCCACCAGAGCGAAAGTAGCAAACTAGCATATTTCACCAAATCGTTTGAATGACAGGGCTTGAGATATTAAGGGGCTTACGGGTCATTCAGCCATATGGATGAAAATTATACAGCCCATACGGATGAAAATGATATTCTTTAGCATTGTATTCTGGAGATTCCTAGTTGTCTGGGGGTGTTCTCAGTCTTAAGGCTCACCAAACTGTGGTCAAATGACCAGCAGGAGACAATGTGCACCCAAATGGCTTGGGAGATCCTAATTGGGTAGTCATCAGTCAAAAATAAAGCTGGGCAGCGGTGGCCAGCAGCAGAACAGTAGCAGCTGGTGGTGGAACAGTGATAGACAGTGCCAGAAGCCACTAAACAAGATGCTGGAAGGATGACACAAGAAGAGGTGACTAAAAACCAAAGATGAAACACAGCAAGAGTGATGACAAATTAGACTAATTAGAGAGGGAGAATAGTCATGGACATAAAGTAAAGCTCTAGACTTGTAGAACTTGGCAAGAAAATAGTGACAGTTCATGGAAGATAATACTATGATACCATGCTGAAATTATAAGGTTTTAGGAATTGAGCAAAATAATTGATAGAATAAATACTTAAAAGTAATATTCTTTTGAGTATTGTAATATGTTACAATGTAGAACAAAACATAAGGCACTTATTTATACTAATAATACTGGATCATAATCCTAACTAAATAAGAAAATAAATCATGAAAAATTAGGAAATATAGAAACTAATCCTAAGAGATAATCTATACATTCTAAATTATTCTAAAATACAATCTAGATATTATTGGATATTCTTTATATTTACTAACAAAAAGCAGTGAGTGCTCTAAGAGGTGATGCTCTCAATTGGTAGCTTGGGTGGAAATGGCACAATTAAAATGTGACTTGGTGCAACTTTGCGAAGGAAGTCCTCAAGCAGTTCCAACCTCAATACAAATAAGATTCATTGATTACAATTTTGGATGAGGAATTTGAATCTTGGGTGCACGAAAACACAAGTGAAATTTTGAGTGCAAGAAAACAGAAAAGATGAAGGTTTCGAGAGCAAAGAACCAGCAGCTTGGTGTTAAACAAATACACAAATATGTGCAATTTTCCGGGCAGACGAAACATGAAGTCTCACTCAAAAGCAGAGGTGAGAATAGAAGAAACACACTCCCTGTATTACATAATAGCCCCTATTTTTGGGGATGAACGCACAACTCAAGTAACACACAAAAGATTAACTCAGCTAGAAGATGAAGAAGTGTGGGACAAAAGAGGGGCCAGATTAATCTCTCTAGGAAAGCCATGAGGACAGGCTGATTTCTCTCATAGTACACAATACCAAAGAGGGATAATTTGAGTAGCAGAGATCATGGGTCAAAAGAGATAAACCAAAAATTGGCGAAAAAACTGAATAATAGTGGCTGGAAAAGTTTAAAACACTGAAAAATGCACGGCAGATTATAAGGCATCAGACACGGCACCCACCAAGACCAATTATATGGAAACTCTATCCTAGGAAATGTAGGGACTTAGTATTAGTAATTACTGCAGTTTCATAACCACCAGATAAGGATTTAGTTTTAATAATACTACAGTTTTAATTACCACCATATGACAGTTTCTGTAAGAAAAAGGTATCAATTTTGGTATGTATTGGTGTGATGGTGTTGAGGGACAGTCATGTCATGTGTTCAGTAGTTTTTTGGATGGAGATAATCTCCAGGAATTTCTGAACTCTGGGACAGCAAGAGAGTGCTGTATTTTCTGTAATCTGATGTGATTTAATCCTATTTCCATCTATTTCAAATTGGTGTCTATCAGCAGAGAAGATTGAAATTCGGAGTCAGAAATTATTTGAAACATGCTCTGGTAAAATGCATGGCAGAGGAGATTGAAACTCAGACAAACTCAAAGCCAAAAAGAAGGCACAACAGGAGAAACGATTAAGAAGAAGAATCATGGATTAAAATAGAACTCATTAGGAGGCTTGGCTGTGTAGCAGTGACTAACAAATTATACTTATCATAATCCTAACAAGTTAGGGAATAATAGTAACCAATCCTAAGCAATGATGAGAAAGTAGGAACTAATCAATCATAGAGAATAACCTAGGATATTCTAAAATATGATAAGATGTTTTCATATGTTCTAACAAACTCTATAAACTCATTTGCTTGAGGTGTGTGTCAAGGAGAAGAAAAGAGTTATTTTCCAATGATGTTGCCAGGGTTTTGATACAAAGAGTTGATATAGTAGTTGTTGAGATCCCAAGTCGATTATAAACATTGATAGAATAGAGCTTATAAAGGCTTGTGCAATCTCGCCTCATGAGCTAGAGTTATGCCTAGTCCAAATTCAAACGTAGTCATCCTTGTGCGTTTTTTGTAAAATTTCAGGAACTTTCCCATTTTTGGTAGTTAGTTGAGAGTTTGCTGATAGTAAAAGTTGTTAGTTTGATAGTTGTAATGCCTAACAGAATAGTTGGATACTTAGATCTAGGATGATGTATAAATAGCATTGCCCTAGTCTATAAAGGGTATTCAGACATACAGTCAACAATTCCCTCAATACCCACCTGATCCTACACTGTGGAGACAGCTGCTCTCGAATTCCTGAGCTACATCAGTGAAGTACTAGTTTCCAAATTCTGTTATTGAGATCTGTTTAATTGGTCTAAAATAAAAAAAATTCAGAGTTCTCTATTTCTGTTTATGGTTTGCTACCTGTAATAAGCATAGGCTGGAGGGGAGGTGTTAGAAGATATATCATTAGCTATTACTCAGTAGTAGTGTGATTGGGGCCTGTACTAGAAGTGCTACTGCTTGACCTAATTAATACTAATAGTATAAATAGGTGCATTAGGTTATTGTATCTATGAGTAACATCTTACTATCAAACTCAAAATACATTGCTAGCCTTTTCTCTTCTTCCTATCCCTTGTCTAAACCCTAAAGTTTAAACAATTGTGAAACAATAAAACAGTCAATACTGCAGCCTTTTAATACTGCTATTAATTGAGAGAATTGAATATTTGAATTATTAATAACTGAATGTTTGCAAACCTTGGAGTGCATCATTTGTTGTAATGAGATCAAGTTCAAGGAGATCGAGAAGTCGGCCAAGATCAACTCCACTTGTCCAATTTTCTGGGGGTTGACCAACTTTTAGTTTCAAACGACCCCGATTAGCTGTCCCACCCCAGATAATGCCAACAGGGCGTGGCTTCTCCCCATTTTGTCCAGTCAAGAGAATGAGACTTCCACTGTCACCTTCAAGGTCAAATGTCTGCTGGTTCTCACCAACAACAAGAAAATCAGTGAGAAAACAAATCCCTTTCTCATCATTGTACTCTAGAGCATATGCCATTATAGTCCCAGTAGTCAAACCAGAACTTCTTCCAACTTTGACCACTTGTCTTCCAATGAGACTGTTGATTGGAGACTGCAAGTCTATGATATTCACATCACTGATCTCCCCTACACCTTTTACAGTTGTGATTACATTGTTCATATTGAAATCTTCTGCAAATGGGATGAATGCCCCATCAGCTCGCACAAATGTTTCTGCAAGATAACAAAATTGTAATGTGCATGTGCAGCAGTCAAGGGTCAGGACCCACAGGAAATTCTAAGCCAAAATCACAACCAACAAAATTGAAATGAGAAAATCATGAATTTGACATACCATTTAGGAAAGATTCTCACACATACTCTTTTATCTCATTATAAGAACTTAAATCACTACTAAAGGGCAACATCTCCTAGCATCAAAGGAGCGCTAAAGAAATCAATTTAGCATATGATATTGGGATGAAACCAAAATTCACTATAGGGTACACTTATCAATCATAACCTAGACAATAGACTGGTGTACTGTAGAGGAAGTGCAGGGTGAAGAAAACTATGGATTATTTAGCAAAAACTTTTTCATATCAAGAGCTAAACCATACAAATACAACATCTTACTGAAATAATTAGCAGAAAAACTCCAACATTACATTTGCCTTCCACTTCAGAAGATTTCACTTTTCAAGATAATTATCTAAACAGAGATGTTTAACTCAACTGTAAAACCAACATTGTTAAAACCCTAGCCTAGCCTCTGGCTTCCAAATTGTGAAGACTGGAGTGACCAATCCCTTGGGAAACTGAAACTCACAAATATGCAGCCTCCAGGGTCAGGTACTTCTACTTTTGTATTGCTTATAAAATCAACATTTTCTAAAGAAACATCACTTTTTATGTAAAGAAACTTCAGTTGATTAACTTGTAGAAACCACCAACACAAACCTATTATTTTGCATTAAAGGCAAGTTAGACCCCAAATTTTAAGATTGGCAAATTGATCTTGACTGAGAACTTCTGGTTGTTGACTGAGAACTAGAACCACATTACCTGGGTTTGTTCCTGCAAAAATTCCGTACCAAAGATCATCAGTAATAAATGATGTTGCTCTCTCAACTGCACCAAGATACACACCAGGTCCAAGGCTGGTTGGTAATGGGTGAAACATCTTCTGGTTTGGATAGTCTAAATCAACAGCTACATGTCGATTTGTTAGAAAGCCAACTTCTCGATTTCCTGTTCGGCTTCTGACAATAGCACCCAAGGTTCCATATGTCTCTTGGCTTGCAACCTTCAAGGAGAAGAAATTATAAAGGAAAGATAGATTCCAGCATTATATCAAGGTTTACGTAATGAGGAGCAGAAATCAATACTTGGAAAAATGAAAAATGAGAACAAATCTAAACAAATAAGTATCTAAACAAATTCTAAGAGTACAAGAACAAATGAAAATGAGTTTCATATACTATCACTTGTTCATCTAGTAAAAGAACGAAGCTGTCTATCAACAGCATAGCATAACCATCAATGCCCAAAAGAGACACACAATTACTTCTTTGCAACTATGACTGCTCAACCATTTTAGCCACCATTTCATATGAAGAAATGTATTTAAAGAAATTTATTTATGCAATGGAAAACTATTATCTCAGTTAATTAAAAACAATAAATGTGTAACTTCATTTTAGGCCACTTGATAATCTACAGTTGCACACAACTACACAGAAAATCTGGGAACAAGAGAGAAGCTAACTAAATTGATAAAAACCTAAATTGATAAGGTAAAAAATGAAGGAAAACTTCCATTTTGAATACAAAATGAAATCGCAAATTCAGTAATCCCATCAGTATTTTTAAGATCTGTTGGAAAAGTCGCCTTAATTGCTGACACCCCTTAGCACACCTTAGTTGCAGCCTCTTTGGGGGTTGCCTGAAGTGCAACCTTGAAGTTGGTGTTTAGTGGTTTAGTCCCACATCGACTAGAGATATGACCAAAATTTAAGTACATAAGTGGAGGGCAATCCTCACCTTACAAACCGATTTTGTAGGGTTAAGTTAGGCCCATAACCCACAATTCTAAGAATATCAATTTACAAGTTACCAGCCACAAATACTTATCACTGCAACCCCTATCTTTCATCATTAATAATAGAGTAAATTACACTCACACCCCCTGTGTTTTGCTCAAATTTCACCCGATACCCCTCCCTTTTTGCACACTACTTTTACCCCCTTCTATTAACATATGTGAGCAAACAAAATTTTCCTTACATTATAAATGTAAAACCCAAATTACCCCCTCCCAATTAGTTTCAGAATTTAGGATTCACATTTCATTCCTCTTCACCATTCGCGGGTACTATTCATCTTCCTCTTGTTGGCGCGTTCTTCTTAAGCGTCTAGGGAGTGCGAGTTCCTCTTTCTCTCACGACGTTCACGTTTCATTCCTCTTCATCGTTCACAAGTTTTTCACTGTTCCTGTTCCAATTCGCGAATTCTCCATTGTTTATTTTCTTGTTCGCAAGTTCTCCACTGTTCCTCTTCCAGTTCGCGACATTCATGAGCGCCTTCGTTTATCTTTCTCTTCGACGTTCACGAGCGCTCTGTTTCTCTTCCTGTTCCACGATTTCTGTTCATGCTAGGGTTATGCTTGTGAGTGACCACTGGACCTTGTATATAAGTTACTTTTTAAGATTATTTATTTAATTTTGATTGTTTATTGTTGCCTATTTCTGTATGGAGTTTCAATTGGGGACCAGTTTGGAACCACTTATGATTTTTTAAAATCATTTGTTTATTATTGTTGATTAAAATAGTACTGATGTTTGGGACCACATGAAACACAATGGATGAACTGGAAATCATTTGTTTATTATTGTTGATTAAAATAATGTTGATGTTTGGGACCACAGGAACACAATGGATGAACTAGAATACATGACTGTGTGAATAACATTGCCAATGATTTAGACTTGTCAGCATCTCACCTTTTATCTTGTGGTTTTGTTCTACTGCTAGTTGTAAAATTATTCCCCTTAAGACTGATCATGATGTGCTGAAAATGTTTGTTAAGAATAAAAATTCAGTTCATATGTATACTAGTAGAACAAAGGATGAGAGGAAGGGTGTTAACACTGCGTACTAACAAAGTGGGTTTTACTTCCAACAAAAAGTTGGGTTTATGTCCAACAAAAAATATGTTAGGCATAAAATATTTGCAAGTTGAGAGGAAGAAGATGAGGATATTTTAGACATAAAATTTCATTAAAAGTCATGTGACCAACATGTGCCTAATTTCTCTTAGATTATTAAATGGTTTTTAGGAAGGAGGGGGTCTAGGTGTAATGTGAGCTAAACAATTAAGGGATTTTTTGTAGGGTGTAAAAAGGGAGAAGTATCAGGTGAAATTTGAGCAAAACACAGGGGATGTGAGTGTCATTTACTCTTAATAATAACATGCTCCATATCTATCATATACCAATAACACTTTCTTAAGAACTTTCCATCAAAGACCAATGCATGGGTTGAAACGTAAAATAAAATCTATAATACATATATAAACATAATTTATTGCCATGATTTGAACCAAGAGGAAATGACAATATTTTTCGTAAACTGGCAATTATACTGACTAGTACACCATAGAACCCAATATATTCAGAATGTGTTGGTTTCCCACCAGATTACAACACATTATCATCTAATCTATTTCGAAAGGAAGAAGTGCTGATATCAAATATATAACTGCATTCAAGTCCATAAAAATAAAAAGAAAATGATGGCCATGATGGCAAGATGGTATATCTCTTCTCTAGTATCAAATTAAGAAACATTATTTCCTTTCACTTACTTCCATTTAGTATACAGAAAATGTTACACACAAGATATTGATTCTTCAGACAAAGTAGAAGTACCTGAGAGCCAGAGCCAACACATGAACCACTTCCCCTTAAGCCATCAGCAAGCTCCGTATATAATTGTTCTTTAGGAGTTTGTGCAGGCGCACCATAATAGGAGAACTCCACAACATCCACATCACACCAAACACCTCCCGGCCCCTGTTTGGAAATAAGAGATAACTTCAGCATCTTTAATTAGAAATTATAACAAACTTAAGATCTTAAATAATAGTGCTTTAGTTCCATTGTTGCTTTAAGATTATACTTCTAGACAAAAATAGATTTTACAATAAGTTAGGTTATCACCATAAAGAAATTTGTATGTTTCCTGTTGATTCATAAAATATGTGTAATTAAATTACCAAAAAAAACTAAACAGAAAAAAAAAAACACATTGTAGTTAGATATACTATATTCTATCAGCATTTGACACCTAAAACATGTGGAAAATTTTATGTTAATGCAACTCAGATTTACATAAACTCAGAACAGTAAGTCCTGGGAAATTGACCAATGTAAAGATAAGTGAAATTGTGAGAGAAGCTTACTTTTTCATACTAGATATTTCTTAATTATTTTCTCACAAGAGATCATTGTAGGCCAAAGAATAATAAATGAAATTCACTGTTCAGTGACTTCTCAGCATGAGGAGACCATTCTGCTTTTAGCCTTATTAAAACATCCATTGAGTGACCTAAAAATTTCTGAATAACCAGCACCTGTTTCTTATAATAAATCAATGTTTATTTGCAACACAATCCTGAACAGTTAATAAGAATTGTGAAAACTTTTAGAAAGTAAAAAATTTCCCATATCTAACATTCCATAGTTTTTTTTTTTTCTTTGCCATCTATAAATCCAAATCATAGTGCCAACATATTACCTATATGTCAATACTAAAAACAAAGAACCAAAATAGAAACAACAAAAATAAATAATCAATAATTCAATCGTAAAGTGTGAGGAGTTCCACTAAAGCAATGTAGAAACCTGCAACATAGCCAGAAGAACCAAAATTCCCCACCTCAAGGGCAGCAGGTAGGCACTGAACATGGTTGAGCCATTGCCTGTGAACTTTATGGGCAACGAAGACAAGAATAGCTGGAATATCAGTCAAAACACCTCCTCTAATGCGAAATCCAATGGCAGTGCCAAGACTGAATCTGCGTAAGATCTTGCTATGAAATGCCCTAATAGTCATCAGTTCAAGCAAGGTAGTAGCTTGCTGTCCTGTTGGCAATCGACCCAAAGTTTCAGGCAGCACACCCTTTTGAAGGTTCCCAAAATAGTTGGCTCTATCTTCTGCTGCATCATTCCAGCGACTCAATGTAGGCCAAGAAAAGTAGGCAGCGTTGCTCTCAGAATGCTGAGCACCTCCTGCAAAAGGTTGCAAGGGTGAAGGACTGGAAGGGTTAGGATGACCATAGTAGCTCCTTTCAAGGTCCAGAGCCGACTCCTCTGATTGTGTGGATCCAGAATGATGAGCTCTTAAGTCCAATCGATTCTGATTCATCGGTCAATTCTCCTACATCACACTAAACTTAGCTTCAACAGACTTAAATAATTGAAGACCCAGATCCACTAAACCAAATCAAAACACAATTTCCTGTTATAGTCGAACTACAAAGATTTTTCAACAAAACTTCAACAAAGGTGGAGAAAATTGTTCAGAGTAAACACCATCTGCATAAAGTAAACCTGACAAATCAAAGACTACTATTTCATGTACATAACACAAACAACACAGACTGGAATGCCCCAGTACATCTGAACAGGAAGCTCCACAAGTTTTCACAAAATAATAACAAAATCGACAGACAGGAAAAATACAAACTATGGGAAATAAAAATCATCACACAAGCTCTTCAGTTGCAAAGACCAGCCCATCTAGAAGAAATTTATCATATGAAAACAGAAAATATAAACTATCAAGAATTATAATGGTACTCAAGAGTATACATTTGCATACAAAATATCAACACCACTTAGGCACTAAATCAAAAAAATTAGGACTACCATCCCCTTAAAGCCAAGGTAATAATAAATCTTCAAGTGGCACATACGAAGTGAACCCATGAGAAGAAAAACAAAAGAAAATTACGAGTCATCATGCAGTGCACAAAAGAGAATCCATAATCTTCACGTGCAATAACAGCTTAAAAATCCGAACCCCGTATCAAGCTAGATGCTTTTATCAGAAGAGAGGAAAAGAAATTTAAGCAAAGCAAACCCAGAAAGCCATTTCAAGAAATAGGTACCCCAAAATGGAACAATGGGCAAACAGTGTGTGCAACAACAGACCCATCTCAGAAAAAAGAAGAAAAAAGAGAGAGAGAAAACACAGTTTCTCAACTCAGGCACAATTAGTATGAAAACAAAAACGCAACCCGCTCACTGAAAAGGGTTGTGAAAAAGATAAAATTTGGCAGAATCAGTCAGAGAAAACTCACCGATCAGCAATGTTGGAGCAATGGAAATGGCCTCGGAACAAAGAAGCTCGAAGGTTTTCATGCCCTAGTACATGTAAATTCTGTGCCAATCATCTATGAGATTAAGATTTCAGAAGAAGCGTATCACTTGATCAGAACAAAGTTCAAAAGGGGTGCATTAGAATCGTAGTATTAGTGAGTATGATTCGCAAGCTTTGCCTCAACCTCGTTGTGTTGTTATTGTGTAGAGTGTACAAATGAGTATTGAGAATGAAGAGAGAGGGAGAGAGGGAGAGAGGGAGAGAGAGAGAGAGAATAGTGATGATGATGAAAGAGCACTAGCTAATAGCTATACTTGTGGATTGTCAAAAAGCATTAATATATCTGTATGTAGTACCATCTACTATGTTACATGGCAATAATACAATAAACTATGGTATAATTAAAATTAATTCTTTTAGCCCTTTTCTACTGTTCTTTAATTTATAATTTTAATATTATTAGTAGCTGATGGGGAGATCCTATTCCTGTCACACAGCTTACAATTATGAGTGGGGAAATTTTAATGGAGACATGGGCACCCAGGCAATAAGGAAAATAATATACATTTCTTGGATACAGATTATATGATATATATATATATATATATATATATATATATATCAATTTATTTATGTGGGTGGGGTATAGGGGGCCATCCCTGTTTGCTCCCCAAAAGTTGCACACCCTTTCCATCTTAATAATTCATTTCCCATCCAGCTATAAATAAAAATCACACAAAAGGAAAGAAACGGACCTGGCTGCCCCTACATTTTTGTCCACTCCACTTGCTTCTTTGGGTCACATGATCATGTATTTTATTTTGGTTTGATCCTTAAATTATTTAAAAAAAATTAATTTAATTTTTAAATTTTTAAAAAATTCAGTTTGATCTTTAAATTTTTAAAATATTTAAATTAGGTTCTTTTTCGTCAAATCGAACTGACACCGTTAAAATAAGAATTATGACCATTTTTATTTACCAATAGTGGTTGTTAAAAACAATTATTATATTATTATTATTTTAAAATTTCATCAATGCCAACACCAATACCAACACCAACCTCTGTCTTGAGTTCCACCTTCGAACCTTCAACCATGGGCGGACGCACGTTTATAATTGGGGGTGTCTTCCTTAAATTCTTAAGAATGAAATTTTTTTTATAATAATAAAATAAAAAAATAAAAAAATAGTTTAAACATTTACATAAAAAGAAAAATTGAAAAATATAGAAAAAGAATAATAAAAAAATGAAAAATAAGAAAGGAGTGAGTGTAAATATATATGTTTGTAACTTTTATGAATATAGTGGTTACACTCTTGTTATTTTTAAGCACCGATTACATGTTAATTTTGTCAATTTATTCTTTTTTGAATTGTAACTTTTTCACACTTTTTTTATAATAGTTTGTTCCTTTAATTTTATGTAAAAAAAAAATTTCAGAGGTTCAGCCTCCGAACCTCCACCACTAGTGCCCCCTTACTTTTTTTTTCTGGATCCGCCCCTGCTTTCAACCTCATCAGTAGTGTCTTCAACAGCGTCACCGTCACTACCACCTACCACGAGTCCCTTGAAGAGGTCGGGGTCATCTTCTTCTCCATCTCCAAGGCTTTCAAGGAATGTCCAAACTTCATGACCTTCGAGGTTGCACCCACACCATATTAAAGCTAGGCAAAGGGATCGAAACAGATGAGGTATCATCCAAACTCCATCGTGCACCAAATCATTGTAGCCCAACACACCGTCACCAAACCACCATGCCACCATTAACATCAGCTCACCAACCCACCATAGAGCCACCACTATCTCCAACCCAAACAACCACCCTATTTGAAGTTTGTGCGCGCAACGGTGAAGGGGTGTTTGTGTCTGTTGGGGTTTGGACACGTTAGAGGGAGGGGAGATTCTGAGATATGGTGGTGATGGGAGTTACAATCTTCCTTTGGCCTCTTGGAAGAGGAAATCGGGTCAGCGGGTCGCTACTATTGTGATGGCGACTGAGTTTTGATGGGTCAAAGGGTGTTTGGGTTAGGATGGTGGTGGTGTTCATGATTATGATGATAGTGCTATGAGTTGTGTGGATTTGACAAAAAAATATAGTGATAATTTTTATCTGTCACTATTGTAAATTAAACGGCCAAAATTCACATTATAATAGAGTTAGCATCGATTTGGCAAAAAGACATAATTGAAATATTTTAAAAATTTTGAAAACCAAATTAAATTTTTAATATAATTTAGAGATCAAATTAACGATTAAACCTTGTATTTTCCCTGCCTTAATTTTGGTTTGTTGTTTCTTTGGTTAGTTTCTCTTCTTTCTTCATTTTCTTATAATCGGAGTTATTATAATTGAAAACAAGTAAAATGATAACAAAATTATTGTCCGTACCAAACAACTACTTTAATGTCCCGAAGAAGGGAAAATTCTACCATACTACAAAAATTTGTAGTTGATCCCAACATTTTATACAATTTGCTCAACATTGTTATTCTTGCATAATCTCCAAATTTAAATTATTCAAGGCCCTATAGAAGCATATATGAATTGTCATGAAAACAAATGGTTGCACAATTCTATCTACTCATTTTTTAGATAAAAATATATATTTTTCTTATTTAAATAAACTTTTTATAAGTATTTATTAAAAAAACAAAATAATAAGGTAAAATAAATTTAGTTTCTCAATTTATGCATCTTAATTTCTATAAAAAGCTCTTATCATTTTAACTTCTAAAAAAGTTGGGATTTGTTGATTTTAAATTTTGAAGAATCTCCATACATTTTATTTATTTTTATCCTTTTTTTCTCATTTTTGGCACCTTAAAACTAATCTAAATTTTTAGGAGTCTGAATGGGTAGATAAAGTGACCAAAGGTCTCTAGCCGAATTCATGAAAATATTTGGTTACCTCATGCTTGAAGTAATTTCATGATTAGTAAGCAGAGGTAAGAAGGGGAAAAAAATTCAATTAATACTTTTCTATTTATCTCTTTTCTTTTCCCAAGTCATATCATATTTATAAGAATAAATTATATTCACTCTCCTTGAGTTTTATTTTTAAATTATATTATATATTTATATTTATATATATATAATATAATATAATTTCTCATTTTTTTCGACTTGCTTTGAATCGGGCCCAACCTGAGCTGGTCCCGCCGGAACAAGTTATCTGTAGAAACCTTTTAGGACATAGAAACAGAATTTGATGGGGACATGCAAAGGTAAATTACTTACCAGTTGCTGCTACGGTTGCTTGAATGTTTTGGGAAACTACACCCAAATCAAAAAATATATGATATTTAAGCTGTCGAAATCAACAATTCTAGCAATTTGTAATTATGAGTTATAAATATTTTTTTTGACAGAATTATGAATTATAAATATAGATATTATATAAAAGTATAAACCAAAAAACACATTTTGAAATTTTGATGAAGTAATAAAAAATATTTTACGGGTTTAAACTATTGAGTTTGTCTGATATCTCATAAACAACTAACCAAAAAATGAAAATGAAAATATTTGAAAGTTTTTAGTTTTTTTAGGATAATCTTTTTAGTTTTAAACTATTAAAATTTAATTAAATAAATGAATATTATCTTATTAATTATGAATATCTCATTATACTTAATATCAATTAAAAAGATTAGAAAATTATCATTTTTTAAAAATCATTTGAAAGAATAACAACTATTTGAAAATATTATTTCCATTAAATCTAAAACATGTTCTATAAAACAAACTAAACAGAAAGACACTTGACTTTATCTAATGGAGTTGACCCTAATTGAACTGGTATGGCATGTTTAATTTTGATAAAGTTTTGAGGTGTTCTTCTGGTGACTTTTTCTCCTGACACAACTAAATTGGTGGTGAAAGTTGGATACATATAAAGATATTTCAACGCTTAACTTAATAAGAGTTTTAAATAGTATTAATAAATGTGTTGTATTAATCAGATGGAAAATTATGGGATGTCTATAGAGGGAGATATTAGAGTTTTTTAATTTTGTTTTACCCTGTATTTTCTTTGTTGTAAGGACTGATGTAAGTCCACCGTGTTTCTGCGCAGTTTATAAATTTTTTAGGGATTCTTTGTTCCTTTTTTCATCCAAAAAAAAATATTAATAAATGTGACAAACTTATATTTGTTACTTCTTATAATGATCTATTTAAAAGAATATTTTTAAGTGAATTATGCAGGACGCAAAATCTATATTGGAAATACAAGAGAAATATACGGGCCTGTTAGTATAAATTTTGGTATATTTTAGTTTAAAATGTTAGTATATTTCAGTTTGATTGATTTTATATTAAAAATAAAAGGAAAAAAATATTGTAAATTGATTAATTTTCATTTTCTTTAAAAGTTGTTTACAAATTATTATTTGAGTTCTTGGACTAACCCATTTATTAGTGAACTTTACCGATAGGATACAGACATAAAAAAAGATTATTTATCTCATAGATCAAGCTTATTTGACCCATATAAAATGAGGAGTTCACGAACCAGACATTAAATGAATTAATTCGATCAATATATTCATCCTTAACTTTTATATATTGTGAATTGTAATGAATTCATTTTTGTAATTGAATCATGTCATGGACTTCGATCCATTTATTATAAGAAATTTTTAAACTGGTATATATTATAAATTTAATAATCATGTATTGTTAATATAAATATTTTTACATTATTAACCAATAACAACTTATTATTAATATGATTTTTAACATAATAAAAAAGTTAATAAATTTATAACATAATAATTTGAGATTGAATACATCAAACTAGAAAATTATTTTATACTGTTAATGTATAAATTATTTATTCATAAATTATATACCAAGGTGAATTAACTTTAATGGATTGGACTTGTCTTTGTCTAATCCGAACCATAAATCCTCTTACAAAGTTCAATAATTTAATTAATTTTTTTGAAATATTTCTAAACACCCAAAAGAAATTGAACTGTACACAAAGAACATGAGGATAGAAATACTGTTTTCGATTATATTAGCCTATCAAGAAACTTGTATATGAGGGTTGGGGAATTCTAAAGTCGGCCAAAAAAAGTAAAATGTTGTTTTTATAAAAAAAAATTTACAAATTTAATGTAGTTTTAAAAGTATTCATGCAATTGGGGTTGAGTCATGCCTCCTCTGGACGTGACTAATTTCATCGTTATTTTGTCACTATTTCAATCACTAACACTTTTAACAATTAAAATAGAAATCAAAAATTAGAGATTAAATTTTAGCGATCAATGTTTTTTTTCCCAAAAAAAAAAAGAATTTGTGTCACGTGATAATATTTTTGTTGATTACCCTGCTCTCATTTGGTAAATAAAGAAAAAAATGTCTCCATTGGAGAAAAAATTGTACTAATTACTATAAGGAGTTTCGTTACATGGTGTAGTGCTCATGGGCAAAAGCACCTAAATAATAATGTTTTAAAAAATATTTACCATTGGGGGCTTTTTGAAACTTATGTACGAAAATGGGGCAATCAAACACGCCTAAATTAGGCGGTTTCACCCCGTGACGACACGTGTCACGCATACGTGAAGCGGTGTGTATATAAACTTCGAACGGTCATAACTTTTGACAGAAATGTCCAATTGAAACTACTTTATGTCAAAACGCTCAAAATCGAGAGAAAAAGACCTAAGCAAATCCCAAATTGATCAACTATTTTTTCAAAAAATGTCTCTAAATATCTCAAAATTAGGATTTAATCTTCAATCATCCAAAAATTTTATTGTTTTTTACTTTTTTTAATTATTTAATCAATTAATCTAATGCTATTTTTTATTTTTTAATTACTTCTCTTAATTTCGAGCATTTTAACATATCGTACACCTCAATCGGACATTTCTATCAAAAGTTAGATCATTTGAAGGACATATCGTACGCCTTTGTAATTTTTTCAATATTCTAAATTTTTATATGGTTTGTTTAATATTTTTTGAATTTTTTATATAATTAATTTTAATATAATATTTTATATAAAATGCTTTCTATATTAAAAAATTATTTACAATTTAAAAAATAAAAATAGCGACTGAAGTAGCAACGAAATTAGCAACAGAATTATTCACGTCCAAGGGAGGCGCGACTCAACCCGAGTTATGCCTGGTGGGGCGTGACCGGTTGCATCCTGCTGGATCGTGACCGATTGCGTCCTGCTGAAGTGCGACTCGTTGTTATAGATGCATAAATACTTTTAAAATTAGAATAAATTAGTAATTTTTTTTAAAAAAAAATAAATCTCTAATCGTGCTCGATGTCATTTAGTTTAGTTTTAAGAAAAGAAGCAAAATACATTATGCAACGTTATAAAATTGTCAAAAATTGAAAATTAATGATAACACACGGTCACAAATTAAAGCTTACGCAATAGTACAAGGCTACAAGGTTGAGATTTTGCAAGAATTTTTTTCCAGAAAACGAACAACAACCATTTGTCTCTATCTCGCTTTCTCTTTCTCCCAGTCCAATCACCCATTATCCTTACATTATCTTCAGTATTATTAGTCACATCATGGTTTTCAATTTTCAATCATCAAATCATGATATCCTTCTACTCATATTAAATTATTAACATAAAGACTAAAAAGGGTCTTATTATATTTATACACACATACACCAATATAATCGCCTCTACACTCTACTATATTTGTGCGCTTGCATTATCATTTATCAAGAACCAAGGCCAAAGAACACATAGAAGATGTGTCTAGAGTGTGAGTGAGGGAGGCATTAGACAAAGAAGAGAGTCTAATATAATAAAAGACACTGATCTTTCAGTTAGATCCGTGAACTTTACTAGCTAGGGGACCAAGTCAAAGATGGAATAAACCCTTGGGCCAGCAAAATAAGATATTCTAGGATATGCATTTAATTTTTAGCATTTGCCATGTATATTTCAAGGCTTGTACATGTTTATGCACTTGTCTTTATCAAGCTCAATATTATTTAAAACAGATTTTTTTCAATGAAAAAAGAAAAAAATATATATGTAATTTTCCCTCCTACTTAGAAAAACTTCAAGAAAGCAATAATTGGAGAGGGGTGCCCCATGTAGGTGGGACCCACCACAAATTAGTCTCTTACGCATGCTAATATGGTCAGCGCACTCTCGTCCAACGGCCCAAGAATGCACTATCAAAAGACAAAGCTACTACGCAATCCTTTCTTTTTTGGCGAGAACAGAAAAACAGAATTTCGTAGGTCACATTCCTTGCCCCATCCCCTTTTATTTATTGGTAATAGATAATAGATTAAAAGGAAATTAGAAAAAAAAATATGTATCACTCTAAATTTTGATTAGTTTGTATGTTGGCACCATAAACTTTGCAATCTTCTAGGACCTTCTCAAAGATATTAGGAGGGCCCTTTAATAATGATATGAATACATTTTTTAATAGAAAAAAATATTTAAACATATTTTTTATGATATAAAATCAAATACTAAATTTATATAGTTAAGTTAAGTTAATTTTAGTCAACGATTATTTTTTATCTTAAATTTTAAATGAGATTTATTTAGAAATCTAAAATATGATTTGTTAAAATTCATAATATATTTTTATAGTTTTTCTTAATACAGTATCAAATTTTAAAATAATACACACACACACACACTCACACACGTTGACGTTGCTAATTTTTCTGTGACTCCACGAAAGTGCAGTTAATCTCAGTCACTTGCGTCTAAAGCCGAACCTAATCATTTTATGTAGTTTTCTAAATTACCGTTCATTAAATTACTTTTATATATATAGTAACTACACAACGATCTTATGATATAAAAGTATATATATATATATATAAAAAAAAAGAAACACTAAAAAAAAATTCTAAAGTTTAGAAATTAAAAAATAGTAAACTACGTCTAGATAATCAACTAGAGTATTTATTCCATATATAATAATAAAACGTATTATGATTTAGTTAATTAACCAATAAAAATAATCTTAACTTAAATATTTTATGCTAATAGTAATTTTAATAATTCTGTTTATTGTGGTCTATTTTTTGTTTTCCTTAACCAAATATTTATTATAATATAATATAATATTATAAATATTATTATAAAAAAGAATATTATAAATATTAATGCTAGGTTTACTTATAATATGTTTTAATATAATAAAAAAGGAAATAAAATAATAAAACACTTAATATATAAAACACACAAATTTATGTTGCTAATTATTTATATATATATATATATATATAAAGTAGAATTGGGGTAAAGATGTAATTTAAAATTTTCCACTTTTTTAAGAATAAAATAATAATTTTATATAATTTTTATCCTGAAAAAGAAATGTTTCCGCTCATGATTTACGGTTAAAATAGTATTTTTTTAATCTTTTTTCATTTTTTATAAAGATAAATTAGTAATTGTAAAAGTCATTGTTTTATCAATTTATTTTGTCTTAATCCTCTTGTTCATTATGAGAAAGACGTCTGACTAATATGGAGTTCGGCCGGACTTGGATAATAATTATTTTCACCAAGGATCAAAATAAGGTTACTATCCGAATGATTCAACCTTAACTTGAATACATTAATCATTTGTGTATAATTACTTTTTTTTTTTGTTACCAAAATTATTTATAGAAAACAATATATTTTTATATTTTACATTAGCAGTTTATAATTAAATAAATATTAATTTTATATATAACAAATATTTTTAACTAAATTTTTAATGTTTAATTGTAAAATTAAAAATTTTACTCACACAATATGAAAAAACGTAACCTTATATTTTTTTTTAATCTTATAATATCACATGAAGATAGGTAATGTTAAATTACAAAGATTAAATAAAATAAAATTATATATAAAATGTCAAATTCCAATGATGAATTAACAAGTTTATTCTAAAAAAGTAACAACAAGTAGTTTATGCAATGACTACACATATTCATCACACATTAGAGCAATTATCTCATCGGTCGTTCTTGTTTTTCTTTTACAAAGCAAGACAAAGGTTTCATCTGGAGAACGCCCAAAAATTACATTCAACTCAATCAGACCTTTGATACTAAATTCTGCATAGACGAAAAATATTTTCTCCACATCGCCATTTGAGCTCCATACAATTGTATTCAACACATCTATCACCTACATAGATTGGTCAATGGTAAAAAAGATTTATAATCCATACAATTGTATTCTCCACATATCCCTTTGTGTGTGTGCTATTGTAGTGAGGATAAGTCCCTAGGTAAGACTGACGGAAGATAATGTGAAAAGTGAAATTATGTACTGAAAGCGCGTTTTATGTTGGTAGTGTATGTATTGAAAAAATTAATATATTGAGTAGTAATGTGTGTTAAAATGAACATTATATAATACACAACATAATTTTAAAAAAATAAGACATAATGTGTATTTTGTATTTTTATGAAATTATATTTTTATTTATAATAGACATTTATTTATTCAGATTATAATAATGTATAAATGTGTTAGTGTAAACATATTTGATAATATATTATTATGAAAATAATGTTATTTTAAAAATTTAAATAGTTTTATGTTTAAGTTGTGGTTATAAAAATTAAATATTGAGTTTTTGAAGCAGTATTGTTCGATAAATTATGAATTAGGATGAATTTGATCCTATATTTTAATACCTTTAATGTGTAATTGTATTAGATGACAACGTTTTGAATAAAAATTTGATGTGGTTTGATTTGTGTATTTATTTAATATTGTTTATTTGATTTGAAGAGTTTATGTTTATGGTGTTAGATTTAAAAAA
>PYAF01003926.1:2023158-2053988 GCA_007407185.1 Glycine tomentella | reverse complement strand
AACTTGTGTTTATAACAATAAAATATTGAATTAAAAAAATCTATTTTTCGATAATTTATCAATTATGATCAATTTGATACATATATTTTTCATAGGTTTAATGTATAACTCTATTAGGTTAGATACTTTTGAATATAAGATAAAGTTCGATTGATTTAAACTATTTATTGAACTTGTTTATTTTAAAAAACATGAAATTATAACGTTAATTTGAAGAGTTTATTTTGATGGTGTTAGGTTTATAATATTTATGAATTTCATTTGAAAAATAAAAACTAAATTTATTGAAAATGAAAATAAAAAGTTTAAAGATAATTGAATTTAGAAAATTAATTAATAATTCAAAATCATATTGTAATAAAAATATAGAAATGTTAACAACATATTTTGATAATTTTCTATAATATGATATATTAAAAACAGTAAATATTGAAGTTAATTAATTATAAGTAAATAGTTGTTTTGATTTTTGAAACTAACACTACTATAGTATTTGTGCGAACGCACGAGTAACCTATACATTTGAATGCACATTATAACATAATGTAAATTTTTGTTTGTTAAAACCAAATATAGAAACATTACTTAATGTCAAATATAATGTTTTCAACCCCAAGTAGATAACTTGGTAATGTTACTTACAAAATATATCATGATCATAAAAATGTAGTTGACAACAAAACAAATAAAGGTAGCTTCCACGATTTGGTTGAGTTAAATTGAAAATTTTGCAATCAACACGTATACCAAAGCACAATGTTGCTCATAGGATCAGGGAATTCCATGATAAATTCAAAGTTTTCTTTTAAATTGTTGTCCTTGGCAAACTGCCTCCACCCAGCTCCAATTTTGGCACTTTTCCTCCAATGGTTGAAGACAACCTTGCATTTCATTGTTTCTTCGAAGTTGATGTGTGTGAACTCTGCGTCCCTTAAAAAGTAGTACAAACTACTTGGCACATCCTGAAATAACCATTATGTGGTGTTACAAATACGTGTATGGAAACCAAAATTAAATGAACGAGTTCTTATAATGTGTCAAATGTTAGAACTTACAAGGGTATTGCAAGAAACCTTGTATGCGTTGAGGAAGATGCGGAATATGATGGAGGTTGGGTTTAGTTTATATAAAGAATGTCATTTTGGAAAAGATTGTGGTTGAGAACAAGTTTTGTATACGGTGATTAAGAACACAGATTGGTCATAATGGATCAAGGTAATTTAATGATTACCTTGTAGACTGTAATAGTCCCTTATGGCTGTCCAATAACCGCAAATTGCAGGATTTTGAAGTGATTTGATATACTTTACCAGATGATGTTTGCCATGAACGTCTATTAGATGCCACGTGTGATCCACATGATATTTCCACCTTAATGCAAAGCTCTTGCTAATCTCTGCATAAGGCTACATGTACATATAAAACCGTTTAAAAACTACAAGTTACAATATTGCATCAAAATAGATTAATGAGTGGTGACATGAAACCTGGTGGAGAACATGCACTGTGTTCATGCAGTCTAGAGATTTCCTCTGAATCTGCATAATGGTAGCAACCATGTCTTTCAGGCTTACTTCATCTTCATCCATTAGTGCTAATTTGCACATACAAAATAACAAATAATCATTGTTAGCAGTGTAGGTAAAGATAATGCATAAATTTGTCCATCACGATTTAAAGTAGTTAAAATTGGATATTTAAAAATTAGGTTTTTAATTTGTATGAAAATATATGAAGTTGTTCACAAAACTACAACAGGTCATATGCATAAGTCAATGTATTGTTGTCGGAATGAGTATTCAACACAGGGTAGAGGGTGTGTTGGATTAGTATTAGAAATTTATATAAAGCATGTTTATTTTTTTGCAATAAAGTAAACAACAATAGAAGCTATCATGGAACTGTGAATAATGTATTGCATGTAGTTAATTGAAAAAAAATAACATAAAGTTCAACAAGAAGCTTATTACAGAGTATCAAAAGAGAGCATATAAACAAACAAAAATTAAGTAGTAGCAGTGTTTGACCATGCTTAAGAGGAACAATGTTTTGTGTTCAGTGGCAGACTGGTGTTGATAATTCGGGTTGCGCTTGAGACAACACGGAGTGTGTGTTCGACTTGTAGTGGAGAAGAAGGATATCAATACACGCGTGGTAAAGGAACGACTCAAAGTGATGAATGAATACAAAGGACATTCATCCCATTGTAAGGTGGTCAGACACGGATGAACTATGACATCATGTTATTGGTTTATTTGGATTTTCATGAACGACCCAATAAAGGGCAACACAAAAAAATATTGGTTAAGATAATATGATAATTGGGCCTATTTGTCTTCACCGATTTATACAGTCAATTATATTATGACGTTTGAAATAAAATGGAAGAGGATGAATATTGTACCAAACATAACAATGAAATGGAAAAACAAAATTGTTTTAATACAATTTTAGTTAATAATTTTTGTTTTTTTGCATTATTTTAACAGAGGATTTATTAAAAGAAACAAAATATATTGGATTACAAAACACTAAATATTTGTCGCTAGATTTCTAGTCAGTAAATTGTTGTTATGTTTATCCAATGAACTTACATTGTAAATAAAGTAATTTTCAGCTTGGTAGGTGGAAACCCAAAAGCTAAAGGCCTCGTTGGTAGTTAAACCAAGGTTAATGAATGGAGATAATGGTGAAATATTTATTGCAACGTTCATGTCACCTTGGGAAACTATACAGTCATCAGTCTCGTCAATATCATCTGTGTGTGTCGTCTAGGAAAATGTGTTGTATAATGACCAATTCTATAAAAAAAAATATAGCGCGGTTAGCACCAGAGTGGCGCGATTAGCGCTAGAAACACGCCTAGACCTCTGGTTCTTGGCACCAGTAGCACGGGAGATGCGCTAGATGACCAATTTTCTCTGTAATTTGGCGTCAGTAGCGCCGGAACGACACCATTAGCATGAGACGCGCTACAGGATCACTTAAGACCCATTTCTCTCTCTCTTTGGGCAAAAATTTCATCTTCTTTTCTCTGGTTTCCTCCATTGTTAAGCAAGAGAAGCTCCATAACCACTCAACCTTTGACCACTTCGCACCCAACTTGAAAGTTGAAGGGAATCACCCAATAAGCCCGATTCCAACCTCAGTTCTTCTTGAAAACCATCAAACGGGGAGATTGTTTTCTCCAAAGATCTTCACAAAGTTTCGATTTTGAGGGGAAAGAAGGCATTTTAAGGACATTCAAGCTTGGAGAAGCCATCCTTTAGCCTTCTTTGACGTTTTAGAGGTAAGAAATACAAGTTTTACCGATTATTTGAGAATTTGTTCTTGAGATGAATAGTGACCCATTTGACTTAGAGCTGAAATTAGACTTGGGTCCTTTGGAAAATTATGCTTAGGAGGTTGTTGTGATGAAGGTTTAACCTTGAAATAGAACTTTTATGGATTTTGGAATTTGGGTTATGAGGAATGTTTGTGTAGGAAGAATGTTGGTTGAATTGATGATATTATGGTATGTATGGACCTTGGTGCTTTCACAAGATGTGTTTAGGAGACTATATAGACAGTGAAAAAGGGTTGAAGTAACCATTTTAGCTACCTTGATAATTATAAAAATGTGGCATGGATAAAGCTTTGAACTCTTTGAATTGGTTTATGCAGAGTCTTAGGGAGACTCTAGGGCCTTGGTTAGTCTAAGATAGATCCTATTGCGGGTCTGTAAGTCACCAATTAGGTGACTAGTCCTTATAACTTGGAAAAAGAAATAAAAGGGGTTAGAATGGAAAAGAATAATGTTTCTTTTCATGCAATGGTTTAGAACCATTATTGATTGCTTGTATGCCTTTATGTAGGGCGTGATACAGAGGATATTGGTGGTTATGACTGTAACACCCCGTATGCATCCGGTGTATTATCATATTATTTAATCATATAAGCGCATAATTACTTTAATTAAAAAGCCGTGAAAGCGATTTCGAAACTGTATTTCTTGATTAATTATGTATGGGTCGCATTAAGTACAAATCATAACTGTATTCAGCCTCATTGATCCAAACAACAAAATAAAACCATGGCAGATGCATAAACAATATCTCTACAGATATATCAGGAGGTAAACAAGGTATATATATACATATACATCACTGACACTCACAGTGTCTATACAAAAGAATAAGCATCCAAGTGCTTTGATCTCAAAGATCCTTCCTCACATGAGGGCATACAAGATATATATACAACACAAACATAGCATGTGTGCACACACACACACATCTTCCCTCTACAGGGGTACAAAGCATCATCAGCAAAACTGAGCTACCAAGCTCTCCTCAAGCTGACACACAGCCGTGCAGATACTGTCTCTACTAGGGCCTCCCGCCCTGAGACCGATCATCTCTGCTAGAAGAGTCACCTGAAACAACATAAACCCTACACGGGGTGAGATATACATCTCCATAAGTTCAGGGTCCTTGGAGGCATCTCCTCCACCCTGGCTCACTTTCATGACACATGTCATCAAGGCATCGCAAACAATCTGGCCTCCTGGCCCTCATAACAATACATAGCCAAGTCATCTAGCTCTAATGTATACTGCGGAACTACGCCGCCACGATGCATCATCATCAGCATCAAACCTCAGTGTGAGACCAGAACTCACACCCGTGCCATCCCATCGGGAGCTACCCTTTACGCATGGACGCACGTATATGACACCTCCAAGAATAGGCTTCAACCGTGACTGGACCACCTATCTCTTGGTCTTAAGGGATCATCACCATCTTGGGATCATCCTCACCCAAGAGCAAACCAAGCTAGGAGGTGTGCTCTTTTCCTAAGGAGGTCCATATCTATCTAACTGGCTAGAAGATCTAATCACAGGTATCCATACATACAAGACATAGATTCATGCATACCTATCATTATGAGAAAGCAACACCAATTCAATGCATGCACCATGAATGCAACCATCACTCCCTCGAAGTATGGTGGAACACAACAGTGGGAAACATCCCCAAGGAACCAAAAACTTACTTGGCAAAGCTGTGCTCTGCGGTTCGGTCCCTGAACGGTGGTCTACGCCACTGACACCCTCGGTGTCACACCCTATACAAGGCATACAAGCTCATATCAAAACCAAAGCAACCTTATAAGGCATAAGCATATCACACGGTTCTCGACCGTTGCCATGAAAGGAACCTCATTCCTTTTCAAAACCTATAAGTCCTCTAACTTAAGGTTTATCAAGACCAACCAAAACATTAGCAACACATAGACCCTCAGTGGTCTATCTTGGCCTAGCCAAGGCACTAGAGTCTCCACAAAACTCGGTACAAGCCAACACAAAGAGCTCAAGCTCTATACAGGCCAAACTCAAGAATTCACATATGGCTTGAACGGTTCCTCTCACACAAGACATCTTTTCTAAAGCCTCCCAAACACATCAAAGCAATTATCATGGCTCTTGCATGTCATAGCATTATCAAGTGACTCAATATACTAGCCACACATGCATATCACAGAGCCAAAAACCAAGGTTCATGAAACTAATATTTGAGAGCTAATCCTTCATCACAACAACGATCTAAACATACTTTTCTAAAGGACCCAAGGCTAATTCTAGCTCTAGCACCAGTGGGTCAATATTCATCCCAAACCCTAACTCACAAAATTAAACGGTGAAACTCGAGTCTTTTACCTCAAAGACGACAAGGAAGACCTGTAGACCACTTCCCCTAGCTTAGGTGTCCGTGAATCGCCTTCGTTCCTCGTTGAACTCGAGTTTTTCGAAGCTCCCTAGAGAAAGGGGTTTCTCTGTTGAGTGGGTTTTAGGGGAAAAGGATGAAGGATTCAAGCTCACAATGTGATTTCCAACAAGTTTGGTGTATAAAGGGAGTATTTTTATGAATAAACAAGGGTTTAAGTAGCTTGGGTGCTCAACAATGGAGGTAGGGCGTTGGAGGAAGAAGAAAGAAAGGTTTTGGGTCAGATTTCGTAAAATGACCCTTTTTATACTGGGTCTGCCCGAGCTGCCGCGCTGATCGCGCCACACTGGCGTTGATTGCGCTAAGCTCCAGAACCCATGGCGCCAACTTCCAGTATCCGTGGCGCCACTCGCGCCACGCTGGCGTTACCGATGCCAACCTCCAAGGAAAATAGGCTTTCTGGAGTTTTCTGGCGCTACAGGCGTCAACCTCTAGAACCTATGGCGCTACCTACGCCACTATGGCGTCACTGGCGTCATCCTCCAGTATGTCTGGCGCTGATCGCGCCAAACTAGCGCTACTAGCGCCACACCTCAGACTTGGTTTCCTGCAGAGAAACCCTGGCTCTAACCGCTCGGAACCCTGCGCCAATCGCGCCAGTCCTGAGGGTCATTATAGTGACCACGAGGCCGAGAGGGTCAGTGTAGCACTTAGAGCAGGTAAGCTCTTTGTTCTTGGGAGTTTTTCCCATTGTCTATGTTCCACCATACTCCGAGGAAGTAATGGTTATTGCATGTCATGATGCATGTGTATTGAAATTGTGTGTTACTGCCTTTTTATTGAGAACATGTATATGATGTACATTGTGATGATATGTTGTATGATTGATGAGATTCTCTGGTCAGTAGAATAGATTAAATATGGACTTCTCGAAGAGCCAAAATCATGTGGACAACTCTTCGTGGTCAATTAATATGAATAGAAAACCTGAGAGAATGCGCCTTTAAGTGGATGATCTTTTCTTGGAAGAGCCATATACGTCTGAATAAAGTCCTAAGAGAATGTGCCCTTAAGTGAATGATCTTCCTCAGGCAATGTTATATATACATACATATATATATATATATATACATATGTTATATCTGTGTTGCATTCCTGATGTTGGTAGTGTCCAACGGAATGACACATGTGTTCTGATATACATGTGATGTATTTTATGAGAGCCATGATGGTTAGAATATGTGATGCCTATTTTGATGCTATGTGTCATGGAAGTGAACCAAGGGGAGGAGAAGCCTCCAAGAACTCTGAGTTTACTGAGATTGTATCTCACCCCGTGTGGGGATTATATTTTTGCAGGTGATGCTCAACGAGCGGACGGTGGATCCCAGGGCAAGAGACCCGAGTAGGGATATGGTTCTGTGTGAACCTTAGACATATATTTTGAGAGCATGTTGGCTCATTGTTTTGTTATGCCTATATTTTGTACCCTTGAGGGGAAGATGCACAATTGATGTACATTGTGGTATATTTTGAGAGATATTAATGTATGTAGAAAGGACAAGGTATGTGATACCTATTATTGTATAGCCATTGTGGAGTTACATTGATTGAGATATATGAATATGACTCATTTAGTCCTCTAGTTGTGTGATGAGAGTGTTCACCATACATAATGTAAAGTGGGTATTGTTGTTGACATTTGATGACGTCATTTTGTTATTTTCTTCTGAATTTATTATCTTTGATTAATTGCTGCGATTAACAACCATAATTAAATGTTAATGAACTGGATGCATACAGGACGTTATATGTTGCTTCTGTTGATGTGTGACGCATCGGGACGCGAGTTGCGCGTCTAACACAATCCGTCACGCTATAAATCTACATTTAATGCCAGCGTCGATTACTGCTTTCATACACTGGGAAAGTAAAATTGAACATACAACCTATTTGTAGTACTCATTATGACATTGATGGGCTCAATATGTCAAAGGTGTTGGGTCTCCGCCAATAAATGTTCAACTTTAATTGGAGGTGCATTTACTGGGCAGTTTGCATTTTGTTTCATCCACATTATTACGATAATATCAACCATGGACATTACTTTCGAAAAATTGACTGACGTTTCAAGGTATATTGACCGGTTATACCTCACACGTTCCTATACCTAACTTTTTGCTACCATCTCTCACAAAAGCATTTTGTGATATATGTATGTTCACTGTTATTGAAACTTGTTAATAGGCCTCGCGACGTTGCTGAACATGAATTTTTCGACACAAATGTCTATGGTGGAAAACACTCCACAACTTCGGAGGAAAGTCATGCATTGAACTTTTAGTAATTTAATAAACATTAAAATTATTTGATTACAAAATTGAAAAAATAAAAAAGTAGAAAAATAAATTTGTAAGAATGAAATTGAAATAAATAATTATTATAAAAATTAGCTTCCATTCTGGTGATAATATAAAATATCCACATTTTTCACTGTGAAAACAATAAATAAGATAAATGAGAAGACTCTATATTCTTTAGAATCAACAATTTTTAAAAATATTATTTTAAAACTTGTACCAAATATAGAAATGAAATATTTTCAACTTTACTTTCCCAAAAATCCTTTTTCATTGAAAGAAACACAACCATAGCCTAAATTAAGAATCTTGATTCTTCAAGACGCAGCAAATTGCAAACGCTACACTAATCAATTGGTTGCTAGGGGAAAGAAATTGGTCATCATATCTCTATTAACCTTTTACTAACTTTATATTCCTTTAAATGCTTTGATAAATAAGCAGCAGCCCCATGACTTTCAACCGGCATAATTCCTTTCCTTTGCCACACATTAATGGTCATATTTGCACTATAAAAGTGCTCTTGTGTTCAGACCATAGCCGTTACACTTGATCCAGCTTGCCATAAGGAGCTAGTGAATGCTTCCCAATAATAGCCACAGTGCTTCACGAAATTGCTAGTCCTAATGTACTGATTGCATGAGCTGATTTTTCTTTACCACTTTGTACTAAATAATAACGAAATTACTTTAAATATACTTTTGTTCTTTACGGTGATCATTGTAGTATGGAAAAATACAAAAAATCGTCAGAAAAATATTTTTTGGAAATAAAAAGCACCTAACCTTCAGCAATATCACATTCCCACATTAACCAGTTCAACGTAGTGAAACACATTTCATTAAAAAAGTATCAATTTTTTTTTTTCGGTGGTTATGGAGCCCACAAATGGTCCTGGGCTTTGAATAGTTGGAAGCAATATATATTTGTACAGCATAAACCGTAGATTTAAGTACTACATGACATCTGTCACTATCCTATTCTTAAAGTTGTTGGCCTGCCTCATTTGTCCTGTGTAATTTCTTTTCATTTTCACATGTGGATTGCATTTTAAACAATCACAATAATAAATTAGTAGTGATATATCTACATTATAAATTATAAATACAACATATTAATGCTTATAATTTCTCTTAAGTAATTATCATATTTTAATTTTTTCACTCGTCTCATTTTAATTTCATTTTTCTCCCCATCTCTCTCCATATTCTGTGAAATCATTTATAACATATATTGTCACTTTATTTTTCTCTCTTTATGTATATCTTACTTCCACTCATCCAATAAAAGAACACAAGTATATACTCATTTTTTTTCCATTTATTATCTTCTATTCCATTACATTATATCATTATTATATTTATATACGTTCATGTTTTTTTTTTTTTTTTAATCTCAATCTCTAAATGTGAAATAACAAATGCCTATACATCTTTTTTCATGAGAAATATCATTTCATTTGGTCCACTCACTCTCTCACATGTCTACACCCATTTTCTCTTAAATAATTATTGTCATAACTTCCAATAATCCTTAAATATACTTCGCCATTCTGCACCATATTTGCACATTGTTGAGTTTCCTTTTATTAAATTCATTTTACAATATATTGTTTTTGCTAATTTTAAAAATATTATAATCTGCATATGTAGTTTATGTATTTTAATTTTATTTTTATTTTGCCATGCAACACACGGAAGTTACGCTAGTTCAGATCAAGGAAATAATATCCAGCCTGCCTCTGTCAGTTTCCTCATCACCATTTTTAACAAGTTTTAGTTCACCTTCATAAGCTTTAGACCTTTGGTGGAAAATGTTTGAATGGGTTCAGGCTAGTTTTCACACCAAACAGGTTTGGAAATTGTAATCCCTACCCCCTCTAGAATAGAATTTTATGGAGACTTCATTTAATTTTTTTTTATTTATAACACTTTACAAGCTTGTAGTACAGTGTACACTTAGTCATAAATGGTCAAGTTCCTTTGCAAAATAGTTTAGCAAAATATGCCACTGAAACATATACATCTGTGATCTGCCACACCAATTGTGTCTGTCTAGTGTCTGGTGTGAATATATGTACATCTATTTTGTTCTTTGTTCATGAGAAAGTTGTTACTAGGAGATCTTTTGACTATCGTAGTCGCTAGTATAAAAGAAATAATTATACACTTTTCTTTGAGTATTATTACTAGGAGCAACATGATACATAATTGAATATTATTAAAAAATTATACACTTTTCTTTCGCAAATAAGAAAATATTAGAAAAATGAAAAATAACACAAGTGATATAACAGAAAAATAGAGGGAAAATAACATATGAATTATTATATAACTTTACTGTATGAATATAATATTTCGTATAACTGCTGATAGAAATTTTTTTATGATAATATAACATTTTTCTCAGATGAATGAATTTATGAGTACTCTTCTAAAAGTTTCCATGACTTTCCCTTTCTCTCACTTATCATTTTCTATTAGCTAGACCCAAACAATCGAGGCCTACATGAGATCTAACACGCTAATATGTCGAACCCAAAGCCCAACACCAATTACATGTCATTTTTCCGATCCACTTAATGATAAATTTTTGGATTTAACAGATAATTCTTTAAAAAAAAGACAGATAATATTTTGTATAATAAAGTATAATATTTTAATATTATTATTTATTTTGAAATATATTGTAAAATATGCCTTTATTTAAGTTGTATATTTCTTTTAGTCTACTATTTAACTATGTACAATGTACAATGTTAAAATTGATATATTACAATAATAAATAGGATTGACCCGATTTTATCCCTAATTTACAAAATCTTGACTTGATTGGAATTAGGATCCTAGCAAAGGACCCTAAAAATATGGATTAGTTCATAAAATATAACTTATAAAGGATAATTTCTAAAATCTAATGGAGACCAAATGGTTAATTTCCAGCCACATAATTGACATATCATCTCCACTTGTCAGCTATGTCTACCACATCATTGCCATGCCCTTGCTAAGTTTAGTAATCCTCAACTGAAATGTGAGTACGTATAAGGATTAAAATTTAAAATTTTATCAAGTATATGTAGGGAATAAATGAAGAGTTTAATCTAAAATTAAAATAATTGACCAAACAAAAGTGTAACAAATCTTACATTCTTATATGCCGTCAGAATTTAGAAATTATCTGCATTATGGACCTGTTTGAATGTAAGATGCTTTAGAAAGACTTCTAGAAGAAGAAAGTAATAAAAAAAATGAAATGAACTTCTCTATAAGTTAAAATAGGTTTTTCATTAACTTATTTGTAGATGTCATCTCATCTTTTAGAGAAGTTGTATTGGTGAGCTTGTTAAAATTAGCTAATGGAGAACTTATTTTTTACTTATGGAAAAAATAATTTCATTTTTTTCTTCTTATTTTCTTCTTTTTAAAAGTGCTTATAGAGAAACTTACCCAAACAGACTCAATTTCAAACAAGAATGTTCCACCATCCATGATCCATGAATGTGTCTCAACAAGCCCACATACTTCCAAAAGCTTCTTCAAGTGCCCTCTTCCTAATCAAAAATTAATAATATATATAAAACTGTCCGGCCACCAAATATAATTACATGTGTAAAACATATGCTGCATTCTAACCTTTTTTTCTGGATTCTTTTGCATGTTTTAAACACTCGCAACTCACCAAATATAATTACACGTGTCAACATATGCTGTATTCTAGCCTTTTTTTCTGGACTCTTTTGCATTTTTTTAAACACTGGCAACTTTTTATTTTTGTGCTGCCCATGTAAAAGGGCCAATTGGTCTAGTTATTACAATACTCCATCCTCCAGCCCTTGCTCTTTTTCTCTTAAACTCTTTGTTTCCTCATCATCTTTAGGGTTTTCCAACATGTCATCACCTCCAAGTAGGCATGGTAACGGGAGCGATTTTTGTTTATACCACCCCCGTCTCTCAAAACCACCCCCGCCCTCGAAAACTGATAGGGGCTAGAAATTTGCCCTCACCCTCGCCCTTGATGAGAGTCGATTTTCCCCGTCCCGCCCCACCCCCGAACTGAACATAGAAGAAAACGAGATCGACGGAGAAAGGCGCAGCGTAGATGGCGACGAAGCCGACGACAAGGGCGGAGCAGAAAGCCCATGCGGAGAGGATGGCGTGGAAGCCAGTGTAGTAGTGGCCGAAACGGAGGGAGGCGAGGGCGCGTAAGTGGCGTAGCACGATTAACAGTGCACGACGGCACGAGTGGTGGACGAAGGTGCGAGTGCAGACCAAGCTGCAGCGTTGGCAGCCAGGGGCGGGACGAGGGGGATACTAACATTACCAAAACCGCCCCCCACCCCCGAATTTTTCATGTGGGGAAAAACTGAACCAGAACCCGAACCCGATCAACTTGGTTTTTCCCATAAAAATCGGGGCGGGTGCAGACGGGTACTGGTGAAGTTGCCATGCCTACCTCCAAGTGGTACCTGCTGTGGGCCCACCACTCCTGCTTGAGAGTTTTGGCTTGCACACTGTGTTAAGAATAAAACTACATACCTCATTGCCTGGAGGCTCCACGTTATACGCAGGTAAGGGGGAGGAATATTGTACGCAGCCTTACTCTTGCATATGCAAAGAGACTGTTTCCGGATTCAAACTCATGACCAACAACTCATCAAGACACAACTTTACCGATATGCCAAGGCTCGCCCTCACCCTGTTATAAGAATACATAAAGTTAATCTTTTGCATACTAATTTCTTCTATTAGAGGAAGTAACATGATAAAATTGAATAAATTCAATCTCATATTGGCCAAGCTCAGTTAGATTCGAGTATTCGACTGATTTTGCCAAAAAAATAATCTTAATCAATTAATAAAAATTAGGCAATAGCAATCTAATGCTCACCACGTCATGATCAGTTTGGGCAGGTTTCCCCTTACATGCTGCCAGAGCTGCAGCTAATTCTTCAGCCTGTTTAATTATTGTTAGTATAACAACACATTACAATATATGTCAGGAAATCAGCAGTTGCATAACACATTAATAATTGGCATATATTGATGAGACTGAACCAATGAAGAGATCACCATCTAAAGTATCTCTGGGGCACGATTGATCTTCGCTTCAATAGCAGCAGCATTTTTATTCCTTCAGCCAAGTCAAGGGCTGCAAGGGGGAAAATTTTTCAAAATAGAGAAAAATTATCAAGTGAAACACATGTCATCACAATCATAGAAACTTGCTCACGACCTCTACTTCCTCCTTGTAATCATTGTATTCTCTCAAAGATGGAAGATCATCTTGATGTTTATTGAATCTATAAATTTCCAGTCAAGTAAGCAGAAATGAATAATTGAATGAATTTAATATAACACGGCCCTCAAAGTGAGAGAATTAAGATGCTGAATATAGTGATATGATACTTCTTTCTTTTATACAAAATGTTCAAATCTAGTAAAGACTTTCAGATTAATGACAACCAAATCTTTAATGTTATTACATCTATTCAATTATATGATTGATTATAAGACTGGGTGGCTTCTCAGCAGTTGGAAGAAATAAAAAGTTTCTGCATTTTATGCCATTTCCAATGCTGCTGCTTTCCCACCCACTTAACTAACCAGAGTAAATAACATGGCCTTGTATGTTTCACAATTAGACCCTTTAGCAATGAATTGGCATGTATTGAGTAAATGTGTACAGATTTATTATATTTGATAAATTTATTTGAAATTGCTTTATGAAAAATCAGTAGTGAAGTATTACATGCAGACATGTGATAACTGATAACCACACCATTGAAACTAACCAAAGAATGAGGAAAATGAAAGAAACTAATGAATACTACCCAACAAAAATTCCACTGTAGTAATGTATAAATTTTGCTAACTGTTGCAACTTCAATAATGTTTTCATCCAGAACTTAAAATAACACATAATTTATCCTGAAATTCTGCAGCACTATACTAGTCAAAATGCATTTGCACCATTTTCATGTAAGTTGAAACACACAGAGAGACATGGCATATCTAGTATTTCCCATGTCACATGTATGAAGCAAGGAAGGAAGATACAGTGAGAAAGAAAAATATTTACATGCTAATGATCTTCCTCCTAATGGCTATCTCCTTATTGTGGGGATTGGTACTAGAGACCACCACCATTTTTCTTCCTCTTTTCCTTTGAGATTCTTGGTTTAGGTATATCTTGTTTATGAGATTAAGGTCAGACATGATCATGTTTGGCTAACTTTCTTCACTGTAGTTAAGGCCACCACCTAATGTGAACTCTTTTGATATTGGATTGAATTCTATGATTCTTTTATGCTAAATTATTTTATTTCACCTTGAGTTGAATGAATTATATGTCTTTATTGAAATTGATCACTTTGATAAAGTTTTGAGAATTAGGGTTCACAATAAGAATATTGAGGCTTTGATTTCTGACGAAGGTGGGATAGCAAATAATACATTGCCAAGGAATAGAAATGTATAATTGCAGATAAATTGATGTGTTTTACTTAATGCTTAATCAAAAGAAAATTAGTAAGAAATTTGAGTTTTACTTGGGTTAAAGGGTTAAAGTTACTAAGGAATTAGTCTTTAACTAATATTCATATAAAGACACATTTTTTTGAATAATTAGTATAATTGAATGTAGTAATCAATCTAATTAGATAAAGTGTGATCAAAACGGGGTGTGTGTGTGTGTCTTGACTACAATTCTTTCTCATAATTTCCCATAAATCCAAATATTATTGTCTTTGAATTCTCATTAATTCTTCATTCTTGTTCTTTAAATTTTATCACGTCAAGATATTAAAACTCAATCTTATCAACTTTTCTTAATCCAATTTAGAGATATTAGTTGTGATAACATTAATGCCTTAATTCTTGTGAGAACGATATTCTACTTATCATTTTATTACTTGGAACGATCGATATACTTGCCGATTACACAACACTATATTATAAGATACTACGACATTTCTTTGAATTTTTTATTGCTCTATAAAGCTCTTTTTTGGTATGTAATATTTGTGTAGTTAATATTGTGATGATTATAAATTTTGATGTGTGATAATAAGAAATATGTTTTGATGTAATAAATATAGTTTTGTTCACTACAATTAAATTTTGTGCACTATAATTCAATTCATTTCATTGTTTAGTTTTGTTCATCAATATCTTTTAATAATGTATTTTAAAGAAAAAAGAGGAAGAGAAAAGCCTCGAAATGTATTTTGAGTTTGATAGGTAAGATGTTACTCAAGAGACAATAACCTAATGCATCTATTTAGTATTAATTTGATCAACCAGTAGCACTTCTAGTACAAGCCCCAATCACACTACTACTAAGTAATATCAAATGATATATCTTCAGACACCTCCCCTCCAGCCTATGCTTATTATTGGTTGCAAACCGTAATCAGAAAAAGAGAACAATGCAAAATTTTATTTTAGACCAATTAAATTGATAACAGATTTTGGAAACTTGTACTTCACTAATGTAGCTCAGGAATTCGAGAGCAAATGTCTCCACAGTGTAGGATCAGGTGGGTATTGAGGGAATTGTTGATTGTATTTCTCAATACCCAGTATAGACCTAGGCAATGCTATTTATATATCATCCTAGATCTAAGTATCCAACTATTTTGTTAGGCATTACAACTATTAAACTAACAACTTTTACCATCAACAAACTCTCAACTAACTACATAAAATGGGAAAGTTCCTGAAATTTTACCAAAAATGCACAAGGACGATTGTTCTTGAATTTGGGCTAAGCCTAACTCTAACTCATGAGTTGAGGATTGTATAAGCTATTTATAATCTCTATCTTATCCATGTCTATAATCAATGTGAGATTTCAACAACTATATCAATTCTTTCCATCAAAACCTTGGCAACATCCTTGGAAAATATCATTTTTCGTCTCCTTGACACATACACCAAGCAAATGAGTTTAGAGTTTGTTAGAATATATGGAAACATCTTATCATATTTTAGAATATCCTAGGCTATTCTCTATAATTGAATAATTTCAATATTTCCTCATCATTGCTTATGATTGTTTATTATATTTCCTTTATTCTCTAAGTTTTTAGGATTATGATAAAGGACTAGTAAAATAGATGGGTAGGTTTGGCCCGACTAGCTCATCTAGTCAAGGGTGAAAAATGGGCCAAGCCAACTTTTAGAAGTATAGCGAGGCCTAGCGGTCCATCGGGTCAGTCCATATTGACCCATTTTTCTTTCTTTATTTTGTTTAAATTTATACATATCCAAAAGAAAAAAAATAGTGGGTCAATATAGGCCCGATTCTATTTGGGCCAGTATTTGGTCAGTCTAGTTTGGCACGGCTTGACGAGCCAATGGGCTTGACTAGCTTGGTCCATTTTCTTAGTTATGGCTCCATTGCAAAGCCTCTCTTAATGAGTTCTATACATAATGACATTGAATCCCACATCTTCCAATTTTAAAATATTCCCAAACTACCCTGCAAGGCTGTAACCTTTTGCTGGGGGCATTTTGCTTCCTCATCTTGAGCATGCTTCTCCACGAGGTCCTTTCATCCTTTTATGTCTGTCTTTGTTGTGCGTAATCGCTCCCTATTCCTCCCCATTTCGTCAAAAACTTCGTTGAATTGCAAGAGAAGCCATATTAGCCTTTTATTCTATTCTGGAACGACCATCCAGAAAATGCATAGTATATGGAATAGGTATTCTGGAATATATATATACATATACACTTCCAGAACAATTATTCCAGAAAAATAAAAATTATTTCCAGAAAAAACTATTCCAGAATAAGATTTTTTTTTTCTTTTATAGAATAGTTATTCCAAAATACATATACACTTTCGAAACAATTATTCTAAAATAGAAATTTCATTCTAGGACAACTATTCTGTAATAAGATTTTTTTATATTATGGAATAGCTATTCTAGAATACATATACACTTCCGAAACAACTATTCCGTAATAGAAAAAATTCTTTTCTGAAAAATGATTTTGGAATATGATTTTTTCTATTATGGAAAAGCTATTCCAGAATACATATATACTTTCGGAACAACTATTCCGTAATAGAAAAAAATCTTTCCAGCAAACTATTCTATAATAGAATTTTCATAAAATATCCTAAGGAACTAGTTAACATTTGCCATAAATTTTTATATTCATTAATTAATCTTTATCTCACCTCTTTAATTTAATTTAATTTCTCTTATATTTTAATTAAATTACTCATAATACATTATGAAAATTATAGTGTTACATTTAACACAAATAAACTCGTTTCTTCTTTAATTTAAATTGTCCTAGCCAAGGTCTTAATTATATCATAAAACTCAAACTCATTACCAATAGTTGTTTGATTCCTTCTTGATTAATCATCAATTCTAAAAGTAGTTAATCATATCCAATGTTCATTCAACTAGTGTCCAAAGGCATTAAGTGTCCAAAATTAAAATATAATAAACAACTTATGAAAAAATATTATATTTCTTCTTGAGAACTTTCTAACAAAATGTTAACCATTAAGAATTCTTAATTGAATCGATTCAATGATGACATATGCAAGTATATAATCTATATATGTGATTTAATAAATGAGATCTATTAATTTTTATCCGTTAAAGACCATTACATATACATTAGTCTATCCGGATTCTTAATATATATCTTATTCACAACAATCTTATAATTAATAATAATTTAAATTAAATTATTTTTCATTGTCATAATCTCTATTATAATATCAAGTCCATAATTTTAATCAAAGACAATATTATATTAAATATTTTATGGTAAAATATGATAATGAAACTATAATAATATTTTATTATTAGAATCGTAATTAGTTACATATGATGATGAATTGAGTCTTGGTCCTATACACTTATCCCCAATAAAATTAACCCAAGAAAATATGAACCCAAAATGTCATTTCATGTACTCAAACTACTAGCTCTAAAATAATAAAGCAAATACCAATAAAGTTAGTTCAATTGATAAGAAAAAAACTTATATCCCACAAGAATGTGAGTTTGAGTCTTACTTATATAACTACCTTTTTGGTACAGTGTCTCTCTCTCTATATATATGGGGATCCACGTAGTCCAGGAGTAATTTTAAATTGTTACTCCTAATCTGGATCGTTAATCTGGATTTTTTCAATTAAGAAGTCGCGTGACACTAAAAAATTCATGTTCTTTCATCTTCTCCTTCCTCCATTTCACGAACTTCTTCATTCTGTCCTCCCTTCATGTTCACTGACAGAGAGTGAGACACAAAGAATGAATCTTAAGTTACAATAATACCCCTTAAAGTAATTCATTAAAGTAAAAGATAAGCCTGAGTTTTCTGTCCTAAATTTTTGGTATAAATTGGTAACTTACTCCAAACTTAAAAAAAAGTTAACAATATGTTAGTCATCCCATGTCAGTGTGCGCACGCGGGCAATTGAGGAAGTATTGCAAAATTATCTTACACCCACATTCTCTCATCACGTGCTCTTAAGAATCCAGCATGCATTGCACCATTCAACATTAGAGAAGAAGAAAAATTCAGTGTTTGACTCTCTCTAAGCAAAAGAGAAAGGGTGGCTAAAACCAACAATTGCAACAACAAATGAAGAAGCTTAGATTGTCGATTTCGATCTACTATGGGCTACTCTTGTTCCTCTTTCTCACATAATGGGAAGAACAATAGAGCTTTAATTTTTCTTTTTTTTAAGAGAAATAAAGAGGAAAATAAAAATAAAAAAGAATTTGCAGGGAGATTCTAGAGAAGAAATCTTCACACAAACAAATGACCTTCTAAACCTTATAGGAATTTATCTTTAATAAAAAAAAATTGATGTCAAAACGGGCTTAGAGTCCAAGAATTTCTCTTTTATATTACTTGATGTATTTTAAGAAATTTGATTATTTTGGTATTTTAATCGAAATTAATAATAATTTCTTAAAATGAAATTGGTTGGCCTTGGTGGTTAAACAATTTCAGTAATTTGCTTCATGTGTTAATTGAAGATTGGTCATTCCGTAGACTTGTCTTTGAATTATGTTAAATTTGTCTATAATCAACTGAAATCAACTTTCAGTCAGCAGCAGAATCGATGCCAATTGATTAAAATTTGGCTGAAATTAGTGCTAGCTGATTGAGGGCAAAAGGCCAACCCAATCAAATGTGTGACTGACTATTTTTCAGTATTAGTCGAACAAAAAGGCTAAGTGATTGATGATAAGATCAAATTGGCTCCTTACACTGTCTGCCCAAATGACAGAGATCGGTAGATTGGTGAATCAACAATCTAAAATCAGTTGAATTATATCATATTTAATTTAATAAAGATAAAATAATATTTTTCATGATTTACTGATATTTATATGGCTCGTGGCAGATAAAATAGGAGTCCCTTAAAAATAGGAATCAGTTTTTAGTTTGTTTAAAATTTAAAATGAAGATATGTTAGTTTGTTGAAGAGGAAAATGTCCCTAGAATGTATGAGCAGTCACCAGAAGTTGGATCAGTTACAGTATACAACTGTCAGTCAATTATTTAGTAAGTGGCAGAAAACGTGGTTTAGTGTATGATCTAAGTTCTTAGCCTATAAATAAATCTTGTATTTCAAATTTAATAACACAATCAATCAAAAACATAAGTCTATTTTATCTTACATTTATTTTTCTCTATAATTTCTGTCATTTATTATTTTCATTTAAAACTTTTCTTTATAGCCTTTCCTTTATTGCTTTTCTTTATAATCTTTCTATCTTTATTTTTCACCCAAAATCCTATCTTTATAAAGGGATCCCTTTATTTCTTCTCCATTTACATATACCAAATACTTTTTAGAGTAGCTTGAGAACCTACTATTGAGAAACTAGACTCCCTTCTCAATCCCAATCGCTTGACGTTATTTTATAATCATATTGAAGCAGTTAATTAGCCAATCCAAACAACTGATTTTCATGCGACAACAGGTTTGAAGGAATTAAAATGCAAGAAATTGAGGTTAATTTCGTTTCATCTTTTGTGTCTTAGCATTAATTTGATGATTGTTAACTTCATATAATTTATTTGTTTGAAACTTATTGTATTAATCTTGATCTTTATTAACTTTAATTTATTCATTTCTTTGTGATTATGTGATTTAATTTGTTAAAATTGTTTGTATATATATATTGTGTATGGATATATATATTTGTGAATTATAACCCAAAATGTCATCAAAATTGTTATTCAAAATTTGGATGTGTGTACCTGCAAAATGAAAGTTCCAACATGATGGTACATAACTTGATTGAAGTGATTTTTCCATGTGGTATGGTGACAGTTTACATGGAAAACTCGAACTGCATGACCCCAAATCATAGGAATTCAGAAATTTGACTCACTAAACTTAAAACAAAAAATGTGCTAGCATATAAGTGTATTTGGATAAACTGTTTAATTAAACATTTATTGATAATCACTTATTATAAGAGATCATTCACAAGCTTAATTTTGAAGTTTTATTTATAAAAAAAAGAGCTTATTTTGATAATTTTTATGGAATTTATTAAAATAAATTAAAAGGAACTCTAACAAGCTTATAAGTCATTTTCACTATGATTTTATGATAACATTTTCACTCCATAGGAACGTTGAAACTCAAATTATATGTATACAAAGCAATTTAATGCTTATCAACTCACCCATAGAAGAATGAATACAAAAAGGTTGAGGTTCCATCTAACCATTGAACTGCTCCAAGGAGAACCAATTGCAAAACTAGTATGGATCGAGGAGTATACTTTAGAATGTAAAATGTAAAGTTAAAATCAGTTAAAAAAATTTAACAATGGAAATTATGATAAATGCACACACACACACACACACATATATATATATATAACAAATTATATATATAATTGTATAAATTAGGTTATAATAAAATACAAGCATATATAAAACAAACCATAAATATAATTGTGTATACATTTATCTTAAGAATCTAGTGGTTATACATTTAAAATTTTCTACACTATAAGTGGAAAAATCAACAAACTAATTATATATGTTAATTTGTAAATGAATAACAATGTAAATCTATAACAATTTATTTTTTCTTATTTTAATTTCAATTGTTATTTTTCAATTAATAGACATAATTGCACACTTAATCCTCTAAACATGACATTTATTTTAGAGGAACAATTCTTAAAAAGACTCAAAAATTAGTTTAATAGTCTATCAAACAGTCGATGGAAAATCAGTAAATTTGAAGGCATGGCACATGACAAGACACAAGCAAATAAAGGACAAATTGAATATATAAAAATAAAGACCCTAAATTAGTGGAACGCAAATTTTTAGCTCGTTTCTAGTTTTTCTTTTAATTTTAAATTTTCAGCCCCTCCACAATAATTTCGAGTAGGCAGCACATCTCACCACGCGACTGTCTGCTGAGAAATATATATATATATATATATATATATATATATATATATATATATATATATATGATTTATCAGAAACTAGAATTCAAGTTGAAATATACCTTATTTTAGCTTTTTAGAAGCAAATGAGCGCGGATATGTATGTGTTTGTGACCAATATGCACTAGGAATTGATCTTGAGATATTTTTACATTATTTAGCTCAACTAAAGCAACCCCAATGATGTTTATATTATTTTACAAAAATTTATAAACCAAATCTAGATTCACATGTAAGTTTTTTTTTTTTTTTTAATGTATAATGACAAGTATCGAATTTAAGCCTTTGTGTTTTTATTCTAATATCCTACCACTAGACCGACCCTAATACGTTAATTCACTTATAAGTTAACACTAGCAATTTGATGATTATAATCAGCCTTGTACTGTTAAACACAACCTATTTGTCAACCCATTTCACGGATTTCTCCTTTGTCACACCCAAAATAAAAAGCAACAATCTACAACAACTGTGTATATTAATTTAATAGGAGATATCACACGCGTTCTAAGAATCCATGTCAAACAAAGAATTTCCAAGCAGTTGGATGAAAAGCACGCATAACCACACAATTATAAATTAGTTGAATTTAAATTTTTATCAAATGCAATCTTAGGGCATGGTTAATCGCAATCAAAACTTAGCTCTAAACACAAGTGAAAGTATAGAAATTTTATTTTTTATTTTTGGTTTTAAGGCATTCCTTCAAATATATCCCTTAGCTTCTTCATCAAACGGCACGAGCTTATATACACTGAATTTTAGTATGATATATATGGAGGACTACTTACTTAAAGAGGCTACCATGTAAAATTGCCATCAATTTCAAATGAAATCTTAAGCTCTTTAATTCACATAAGGTTGAGAGAATATTTGTTCACATTAGTCATATATGTCAGTTTTAAATAACAGACTTGAGCTGCATCACATGATATGTTGTTGCAATGTCTTAATAGCAGTTTTCCATTATTTGAAAACATTAAAAATTAATTGATACCGCGTGTAACACTCTATACAACTATATTTATCTTTTGCTTATATGTTTTATCTTTTACACACATACATATCTCAAAAATATATACTCCCAAATAAAAAAGGACAACATTCTGTTGTCTTTTTTTAATGTCCACAACATTTTCTCAGTTGCAATTACTGCTAGGACTGAGCATGGGTTCATGTTTTCGGACCATTTTGGTGGCAATTGATATCAACTTTGTTACAGCCACAACATAATTGCAAAACTGTATCACAATCTAAAACCATGTATGTGATGAGACTAATATCGAAAGAGAGGAGCACCGATCAACCTAAACAAAATTTAACCAAAAAACAAAAAAGAAGGAAAATGAAAAATAGTCCATTCCATTGCCTACACTAGAACATTTTCAGTCGGTGGATCTTTATCTACCATATGAATATAATCCAAATTAGCTTTTCTAGCTAGTAGATTGGATCACATACAGTTGTCTACACAGGAAACTAACAAATTAAACCGCTTCCATTAATTTGTCTCTATACTCGTATCAGAAAACGCATCCCAAAAAAGGTTAGAGAAAGGTTGTTGAAATTATATGAGACAAATGAGTACGACTAGAAACAAATACGTGAACGATTATTTCGTTAGATAGATCACTTTCATGTTGTAGAACCACACATATATACACAGATAGTATTGTGTGTACTAATTAACCATAATATGTTAAATTCATGCAAGTCATGAGTTATTCACTAGCTATATGTATAATTATAAGTTCATATTTTGTCTAATATATATATGGTCATATACTCTTCCATCTTATTCTTTTGGTCATTTTTACACAAGACAACATTTTCATTCGTTATTAACAAATATGTCTATATATATATATGTATATGGAAAAGTGAATAATAATTGATACTAAGAGAATATAAAGAAGACATGTATTTACAAAAATACAGTTGAAATTAAAAAACATTAAACAATATCAGAAAATAAATGAAATTGAACGTGTCAAGTAAGTGAAAGCCTAGTACCTGAAATTGAAATTGAGATTGTAGTTGAACAGTACCGGAATTCATGAATTGAGAAACTAATCTGTTGGTTATTGAGTGATTGAAGCTGCAAGATGACCTGATGGAAACCACATCTTATGATAACCAAATTGCCCTTCTGGTAGGTTTCCTTTAAGGATTAATTCCAGTTTATAAGTCCCTTTTATTTCGTGGCTCATAAACTTAAAGAAAATGAAAACTAAAAAAAAAAAAAAAAAAAGATAAACTTAACACATGTTCTACAAAATTCCATCACTTTTTTCACCATTAGTGATACATACTAGAAACCTTGAATTTGAAACAAAAATCTGAATAGATAGATTTTTCACCATTATTTTCTCTAATGACCAGTGCTTAAAAATTAGGCATCAGAGGTGAGAAAAAAAGTGTGCGATTTACCAGATCATGCTGGCAGCTTCAACCTCTCAAACCAACATACTTGTGATGAAAAGAGTGATGAACCCCTTTCATTGAAGCAAACCCTGAGAGAGGGTACCAGCATCTTGATACATAGAAATTAACAAAAAAGGAAACAAGCCATGCATGTTTGGAGTAATTAAAGGGAGACCCTCGTGATCCTCTTTATCTCCACACTGATCCATATGAATGAATGCCTGTGCGCAGCTCAATGTCTCTTTTCTTTCACTACTGTGCCATAGAGGGAGTATTTAATGGTAGGTTTTGGTTCTCCTTACAGCTATTGACAATGACTTCCTTTTCCTCTCAGCTCCTTTCTCTCTCTCTCTCACTCTGTAGGGTTTACAATTGTGAATCATATTATAACTGGTATATAAGGGGACCACATGATGGTCCTTAAGAAATTAATTAAAACGAAATGAGAAAAGTTTATATTAGAAGCTACACTAATGTTAGCAAAAAAAAGTACCACTGGTCCTCCTCTTGGATGAGATATCCTTTTCTTGAGGGAAAAGATGAGAGATTTCTAGTAAAGATTCAATAAATATTTAATGGGTTTTCTTATCATTGAGAAAAAAAAATTAATGGTTTAATTATTTGTTTAGTTCTTATAGGTCTACAAATTTTATCATTATCTCTTTAGTTTTATACTTTTTTAAGCAAAGAATTACAAATTACGTATAAGAATTAAATTGATCAGTAAAAAAATAATAATTAAAATAAATAAATTTCAAATATAAAAATTAAAGATAAAGTTTGTATAATTATATTGACTAAATGAGTAATTAAATTATATTTAATTTATATACGTCTTTAAATATGTAGTACTAGTAGCGTGATAAAATAACTGTCCCATAAGATCTAAATCAGGATTTATTGGTCAAGTACATATAAATTGCACGACTAATGATTATTTGTAATATCCATATAATTAATTATTTTATGATTTGATTATAAATTTTGGCTCAACTCATTCACCTTTTTCTCACAATATTTTTATGATTTTATTAGATACTAATTACGTGGTTTGGATTTGAATCTTATCTTCTAATTGATAAACAATATATAATTTTATCATGAATATTGATAAAAAAAATAGTATTTGTCATGTTTTTAAAATGAGAGACCCCTCAACTCAGACCTTACATATTATATAGAACACACATATGAAGTAGGGATAATATATATCAAAACTTTTTTATAAAAAAAATCCTTCTCTTAGCTAAAGTAATCAAAATAAAATTATATTATATATACTTAAAAATAATCGATCTTTAATAATGTTTATCAAAAGTTTGCTAGGTAATTTCCTCTCAAAGTCTAATATTGAATTAAAAGAGTACACGATCGATATAAATCATTCTAACAAAAGAAATTGCAGATCGATCAATGCTTCTACTAAAATACATATGGATGCAGCTAAAGTGTGTGAAACGTTTTGTGTTACAAAATCAACATCATAATTACTCACAGTTTAACAACAGACAAGGATCAACCAATACTAGTTTATGTTTATACACTTGGTCTAGTATTTCCTGATTCATGATTTTATTGATAATTTTAGTGTTCATGCATGAGAGATTGCATAAGGATTAAAAGGAACTGAATATGCTGTTTATTTGATATGGTAATGCAGTGTCCAAATCAATTTCTTATCTTAATAAAACAATATGATTAATTATAGGTAGTCAACATTATATTCGGTGGACTTTAATTTAACGGTATAGTAATAGTTGCAGAAATTTGCCAGTACAATAAAAGTTTAATTTAATCTGTACTCATGTCAATCAATTATTAATTTATGACATTTAGACAATTGAAAAACAAAATATATTCCCAATATATTTTCCAATATATTTATAAGTGCTGTCAATGATATACAAATCAATTATATTCATTTTTCTACAACTATGACAGCAAGGTTGTACTCAATGAATTTGGATTCCTAATAACATTGTTAACTAATTAACACGACATGGTTAATTATGTTGAAGAGAAAAATATAATTTTTTATTAAATATTGCGTAAGTCTTACAACCAATCATGATGAATCTTTGATTAAAAATTATTTCTGTCTCTTCAAAATGATCATATATCTCATGTACTTAAAATTATAGAAGCGCGTTACTAGAAAGTTGGGCATTAATTTAGCACCATATTTTGAGTTTCTTTGGATTTAATTAATCTTGCTCTAAACGGGTAATAATTAAAGATAATGTTCCCATGTGCCTTCAGAGCACTTCGTCCCTACATCCACATAATCACAATTAAATAATGTCTGGTAATTAGATGTAATAAAAAGGGGTATAAATTGGCCAGGTTGGTGGAATCAGTTGAGGGTGCCCTCATTTTGTCTTTAGCTTTGGGTGGTTTCTCTGTCTTTGGTGTATTTGGTTGACAAACAATGACATATGGACAGATCAAATGGAAGGCAAGGACCACATATATGCATCTTTTTTAAATAGTTCTTCTGATTAGTGGATAGAGTCACATGGTTTTGCTTTTGTGTGTTTTAGCTCAATAATCAGTTAGATATCTTCAATTGATTAAGGTAGTTGTGACTTGTATGTGGTGGTTGTGAATAAAAACACTTCATATTAGGGCTGCTCCCTTTACCAAACGTATTAGGGTTCTCTTCTTTTATTTTTCTTTCTTTTGGTCCCACTTGTTCGTTTGATAGTTCAATTAACTCCTTTATACTTAGATAGGTTTTTTAATAAAGATCCCTTTTTCTTTCCATGCGTTCAATTTCAAATTGGTTTTCTTTTTTGTTGTTTGACTAAGTTAAAATCACATAAGATGATCCATTCATCCATCTTCTTAGGAATAATTTGGTGTTGATCTTGTCCCTTATTTTCAGTTACTATGTCCACATTTTATGCATATAAAAAACAATAACTTCTTTGATGGGATGAGGTTATAAAAGGAGATGTGCACCATGACCAAAGTCCTTGTGCTTGTTATATGAAAAATCTCAATATACCATCAGTGATTGATAGTGAAAATATAGAAGATCTTTAAGCCAAAAATTAGCTAGATTAGTTTAAAGACTCAAACTGTTTACAAATTATTTGATTCACAGATAACTACAAGTTCATCTTCAGAACAAATAAGAATAGCAATAGCGAGAGGTACTTATGATCTTAATTTTTTCCGCATTTGATATAATAGCTTCTGACATATATAGACGTGATTAAATTATTTAGTTTTTCTTACATTTCACAATTAGTTTGTCCCATCCTCTACCTGGTAAATGTTGATTACTTTTTTTTTTTTTTTGAGAAAATCACATTTATCATGCCCAACTTATGTTTCTCCTGCTCCATTTCACTTCAACCACACGGAGAAACTCGACTAGCTTGATCATTAGAAAACACTAAGCAACCAGAATTAAAGAAGCACAAAGATATTAATACTAGTTTAGTAACAATTAATTCCATTTTCTATGACGTTTTTCAAATATAAGACACCCGGAAACAAAAATGAAACATATGCTTCGATTCATATTGTCGATTATCTCCAAAATAGGATTCAAATTATACCTTTTTTGCTTCCTTGTTTCCTCGAGTAAAAGGTGACACATATCAGTAAATAAAAAAAATATTAGCAACTAATTAGGCTCCATATAACAGATTTTTTTCATACTCATGTGTTATTTTTAATTGAGATTTGACATGACTATTAAATTAGAAATTGCGAATATTCGTCTAATGCCAACCTGATTTTGAAAGAAAAAATCTATTTTTGACTAAATTCTAATTTGGATTTTTTTTTCAACTTAATAAAATAGAGCTGGATATAGTAATTAAATAATAACACTGAAATTACACATTATCCTAAAGATATAATTCAATTTTTAAATCTTATTTTTAGGATTCTCATTGCTTATTTTCTTTTTATACATTATTTAAATTTAAATATAATTAATAATTTAATATGTAACTTATTTAAAAATATATAAAAATATATTAATACTTTTAAGAAAAGTGAGGGGATTTCCCCATTAATTTTTCTCGCCCCAACAGAGATGACGTTAGGTTTAAATTTTGGTTGAATTATTTTGTAAGTTTTTGAGTTATTTGATCATTTTTAAATTAGGTTCATGAACTATTATCTTATTGAATCATTAAATTTGTATTTATTTATAATTGGATCATTCTGTCTAAGTTGCCTTATGGAAAATTAACTATAGGAACCTAACCAGAAGTGCAATCAAGGGAGTGATGCTTCTACAGGGGTGGTGTAAGTATACTGATTGAAACTGTTATAAGAGTTTTCTATAAAGTTTCCGTCTCTATAGGTTAACTCAATCGAAGTAGTGTATGTTTTGGATTATAATTTGCAAATTTAAGTTTTTGACAGACTTAGTTTGCAAAAGTATCACAAATCTTGCTTCTTTAAAGTTGAGTTTCCAAATAAAATTTTACTCTCAAACATACTTTGGAGAGTAGTCAAATATGATCCCAGGCCAAATTAAACTAATCTTACTCTCAGACATACTTTTAAATCTTCATTGAAAATCCAAACACACTCGTATTTTTTAACAAGTCTTTTCTAGACTTCATCGAATAGCAACCTTGTAGAAAACCTTCATAATTGATTCAGTTATATTTACAACACATTCCAAAAGTATCAATCACGTACCTTATTGAACTTTTAATAAGGTGTTTTTTGTTATTTTTTTATGTCCAAAGTTAGATGGAAGGATCCAATTAAAAAACTAATACAAGTTTAAAAATCCAATTCAGGAAATAATAGTTTAGGGACCTAAAAAAATTGTCAAAATGATCAAGAACTTATGAAATACTTTAACCTTAAAATTATATATATATATATATATATATATATATATATATATATTTTTTTTCTCCTAAACTTGATCTAAAACATGCACGCTCTCTCTTTTGCAAGATGAAGACACGAGTTACTACCGAGTGTGTGACCAATTGGGATGGGATTGTCCCAACTAATTAATGATTTTGAATCTAATTCTAGAGTATCCAACTATATTAAATTCTTGAAGAAAAAACTTTGTTATTTATAATCATCTTGTTTAAGTCGAACAAGGTTGTGTCATTTATAGATACTAATAGTCTAAAAAAAAAAAAACACCAGAAGAGCTTTACCCACTTGGTTTTTTAAGAGATCGGTCCACCTTGTTATTATGCTAATTGTAAGAATAGAGAATTCTATGAATTTCACTTTTCTGGAAAAAGCAAGTCTCACTTTAAATGGTAATGTACATATATGTCAGTTGTTAATAAAATAATTCAATAATTCATATTATGTATATATATACATAATAAATCATGTATGTATGTGTAATAAATATATTTTTTTATTTATCAATGAGTAAAATTATTTACTTTACATTCTCTTGCCCACTTTAAAAGTTCAAATTGAGAGAAATAAAAATGTAAAGAAGATCACACTTATTTCATTCCTCCCAAATATTAGACACCTTTACATTCCCAGTTGCCATCTGCGCAATTTTTAATTGTTTTGGTAACCTAAAGTCAACAAACCAACATTTATGTTTGAAATGAGCAAGTGCTTTTGAATGATGATGGTTTTCTTACCATTGCAATTAAAATTGCTGTTGACCAATCAATTCGCTGATTGATTCAATGTATTTATGTTTTCCATGTGTAGTTGACGTCATTGAATTGGTTAATTACAACATGTATTAAATGTGGGAAAGGGTTGAGTAATATTGGAGATGTTGGTTCTAAAGTATTAAAAATAATTTTGGACAGCTTATAAAAATCCCAAATTTTAGCTGTTTTTTTTTTTAGAAAAAGAATTGTTTTCAAAATAAACTGAATGTTTCGATCATAGTTTCAATTTAGAAAACTATTTTTAAAAAAATTATTTTTATGAAGTTGAAAATTTGTAACTTATGATTATTTTCTATAATTTTTCTCTTTTTCATACTCTTTTATTATATATATATATATATAAGCTGATTTTTTATTGCATCCAAACAAAATCAATTATTTTCAAATAACTTTTTAACAAATTTATCCAAACAAAAATTAATTTTAATTATAATCAATTATAACAATAATTAATTATTGAAATAATCTAACTTTTAATGTTATCCCAAACATGCTCTAAATTTTAATGATTTAGACATGGCTTAGAAATTTCAAGTGTTAGAATTAGTTGGAAAATGCTAACCACTATATTTGAAGCACTAATTAAGGGAAATGGTTAGGAAAATATAATATTTAATTAACTTTTATCGTAATTTTAATAATTTATTAACAATAATATATAAGAGATGGTTTTTTTTAAGAGAATAAACTTATTGCATTTCATTCAAAATGTAAGCATAAATACAATTGGAAGTATGCTAAAAAAACATGCATGGTTGGTAGCATGAAGCCTAAATGCCCTAGCTAGAGAGTGGGCAATGTGGTTGGCTTGCCTCCTTACTAAATTCATCCTAGAGTTTGGAAAATGACTTAAAATTTGTTGATATTCGTTGTATCCTAATACATAAAAAGATTTATAAAATTTTGATGATAACAAACAATGAATGTCACATTATTAGATTTATTGCATTGATGATAATTATTTAATTATTTGATATTTTGAAGTTACTGATATTTTGGATTTATGAAAATCAACATAATTGAGATGATTATTTGAAGAATTCTGAAGATTGATATCATTCAAGATGACATGGAATTAAGAAGATTTGTTTCTATTTATTTTTATTAAATTTTATACAAAGAGATTAGAAGATTGATCTTGCCAAGATATTTGTTTTAAGATTGCATTGCATAATAAGATAAAATATTTTTTAAGATTGCATTCAAAAATAGGATAGAATATTTTTTT
>PYAF01003926.1:2000320-2019532 GCA_007407185.1 Glycine tomentella | reverse complement strand
TTTGTCAAGATGATCTTGAAGATTGTGACCATAGATGGAAGCTAAAGCAAGTTGTTGCCATGGCAGAAAGCTTTCTTCATCTAGTTTATCTGCAATAGGATTTGAAAAAGATTTCATGATGAGTTTTGTTGCAGGTGTGCTGGTGTTGCTGGTCTCAGACTGAGGAGAATCAAGAATGGAATCCATGGATCGTTGCTGGGCTCTGATACCATGAAAGGTATCCGTCCCAAAGGAAAAACAGAAAAGAAAACGTAGGTGTAGAAGAAGATGAAAAGAAAGAATATTATTGAGTGTATTATCAGCATACATGAATAAGCTTTATATAGGTATATAACAGACAAACTAACTTAACAAACTTCAGTTATTCTACTGTCAAGCTTTAAGCACTTTTGTCACTATAGCATCTGAGTCAGTGGAAACTTTTCAACCTTGCTCCCTAGCATGGCAAGGTTAAAGCCATAGAGATGTTTGAATCCCAAACCTCCAAATTCCTTTTTCATTGTTAGCTTCTCCTAGTTGAGCCAATGAATTCCTTTACTTGGTCTCGCTTTTGAGCCGCACCAAAAAGAGTTCATCAACTTTTGGATTTCATCCTCCAAAGTTAGTGGTAATAGGTAAACACTCATGTAGTAAGTAGGTGTGGCTTGAGCATAAGATTTGAGAATAACCTCCTTTCATGCTTTTGACACATGTTTGTTTGACCAGTGATTGATCCTATTCCAAAGTCTATCCTTCAAGAAGACGAAAACAACTTTTTTTCCCTTCCAATGAGGAAGACATACTAAGATATTTTCCAATCCCAATCATGTTAGAAACACCAAGAAATGACATAATATGTTGTTTTATATCATTTGTTGCATTGGTACTAAAAAAAACCTCAGGTTTATGAAAATTGATTAGTTATCCAGAAGCCCTTCCATACGTGTCTATGATTTTAGTCAAAGTGCTAGATTCTACCTCAGTAACCTTGCAAAATAGAAAACAACCATCAACAAATAAAATGTGTGTAAAGGGTAGTGTTTTATAATGTGGCAAACTAAAGTTTAATATTTTTTAAGAGAAGTATCTACATTTAGTGTTTAACAATATTTCTAACTTTCCAAAACAAAAGATTTCTTTGAAAAAAATTACAATAACAAAGAGCATAATTAGAAGTTAGAAGCACCAAAATTCCGAATGCGTCATAAATACGGTGAAGACTAAAAATGCAATAGGTAGAAATCCTTATAAAAATTTAGTTAAAATATCATTTTGGTCTTTTATGATTTTACTAATTCATGTTTTAGTTCTTTATGTTTTAAAATTCCCGATTTCATCCTTTTATGTTTCAAATGTTACCCATTTTAGTCATTTTTGTGAGTTGGTGTTAATGGACATTACAAAATGTTAAGATGTTCGATAACACGGTGAGCTAGTCTTTTACTATACAATGTCCATGAATACAACTGACAATGCATTTTTATTGTTTGGAGATTAAGGATTTTCTACATTCTTCCTCTCCAACCTTCAACCCCAAATTGAAGATTAAGGTTCCCTCATTGAAGGGTAAATTGAAGGTCATGAAAAAAGGTGAAATAATGGAATAATATACATATGGTTTTAGGTTCAAAGTGAACTTGTTTACTATTGTATTAGTTTCTCAGTATTTAATCATTGATTGCTCGCAAGATCCCCTTACTAATCCTTTGCAATATTATCGCTAATCGCTTGAAATGGTGCTCGCTACTCCTTCATAATATATTTGTTGCATTTCCTCGCAAATCCCTCACAATCCCTCGCAATATATCTATTGTGGCCCCTCGCTAATCCTTTATCAATCTGTTGCAAGATTCAAATGAGCAATTTCTAATTATCTTATTCTATCTGTCAAATTTTCCTTGCAAATTTAATTCAACTATTTGTTGTTTATTTAAAAAAATCATCTATTTTAAATAAAATGTTGAATATACTAAACTTCATTTAAAATAAAATTTGGAAGTGACAACACGTCTTACAAAATCAAACTACCCAATGTCTTACAAAACCAAATTGATCAATGTCTTGCAAAAAGAAAATACAACTAACATGTAATCAACCTAAGCTAATATAAAATCATCATCAGGACCTTGATCTTTGTAGGTTGAGTGGTTGACGATGTTGTTGATGGTTGTATTGTCTGATGTATCATTTGTGGCAATGTCTACAAGAAAGAGTTAAATGCATTATTTATAATTGCAATGACTCTTTTTTCTATCAAAGGTGTAGGATTTGTGGAAGGAGGTTTGAAAAAGAAGCATGTGTAAAGCTATTAGAAGGAATAGTACTAGCAAGTTAACATGGACTCTTTTCTTCTTGTTTTCACCTACAACTTTTAACCAAAGATCAGAGTCAACTACAGGATGGGGTGAAGCGTCTTTGTAATGCCCCGTATACATCTGGTTCATTAACATTCATTTATGGTCATTAAGCGCAAAAATTAATTTAAAACTAATCAATTCGGAAGCGATAAACAAAATGAAATCATCAAACGTCACCACAATAACATCTTTACATTCTGTATGGTAAATATACGTTTCATACAACCAGAGGACCAAGTAAGCCATATAAATGTATCAAAAATAATGGTGGTACAAAAATAAGGTATCATATACCCTATCCTCTCACAATACATCAGAATCTCTCAAATGTATAACATATACACAAAAGCACACTAATTGTGCATCATCCCCTCCGGGGTACAAATACAGGCATAACCAAAAGGAATGAGCCAACATGCTCTCAAAATATATGTCTAAGGTTCCCACATAACCATATCAGAGCTCCGGCCTCTTGCCCTGGGATCCACCATCCTCTCGCTGAGCATCACCTGTAAAACATAATCCCCACACATGGGGTGAGATACAAATCTCAGTAAACTCAGGGTTCTTGGAGGTCTTTCCTCCTCCTAGTTCACTTCCATGGCACATAGTATTAAAATTGACATCACACACACAACCAGCCATCACGGCTCTCATAAAGCATATCACATGTATATCACAACACAGGTGTAACAATATATATATATATATATATATATATATACATATAACATTGCTTGAGAAAGATCATTCACTGAAGGGCACATTTTCTCAGGACTTTCCGCATTATTGCCTGAGAAAGATCATCCACTTAAGGGCACATTCTCTCAGGACTTACTTGGACATCTATGACACTTCTGAGGGAAGATCATCCACTTAAGAGCACATTTCCAACGAGAGTCCATAGTGATCTATTCTACTGGCCAGAGAATCTCATCAATCACATAACATATCATCACAATGTACATCATATACATGTTCTCAATAAAAGCAGTAACACACAATTTCAATACACATGCATCATGACATACAATAACCATCACTCCCTCGGAGTATGGTGAACACAGTAAATGGGAAACACTCCCAAAAAAGAGCTTACCTACTCTCAGCGCTACACCGACTCTCCCCGCTTCGTGGTCACAACCACCAGTAGTCTCCGTATCACGCCCTACATGAAGGTATACAAACAATCAATAACGGTTCTCAACCGTTAGAATGAAAAGAAACATTATTCCTTTCCATTTAAACCTCTTAGTCCTCTATCTTAAGGTTATCAGAACTAACCACCTAATAGTCAACTCACAGACCCTCAGCAGGATCTACCTTGGCCTAACCAAGTCACTAGAGTCTCCCAAAGACTCTGCATCAACCAATTCAGAGAATTCAACACTATACAGGCCAAAACTCAAAGATTAACAATATGGCTAAAACGGTTACTTCAACACAATTTCACCATTTATATAGCCTCTTGAGCACATATTGTACAAGCATCAAGGCTAATGCATGTCATACAATCACCAATTTAACGAACATTCTTCCTACACATACATTTCTCATAGCCAAATTCCAAAGTCCATAAAATCAATATTTCAAAGCTAAACCTTCATCACAGCAACCTCCTAAGCATAATTTTCTAAAGGACCCAAGCCTAATTCCAACTCTTACTCAAATGAGTCACTATTCATCTCAAGAACAAATTCTCAAATAAGCGGTAGAATTTGTGTTTCTTACCTTTAAATTGACAAGGAAGACTAGTGGACAACTTTTCCAAGCTTGGGTGTCCGCAAATCGTCTCCTTTCCTGTCAAAATCGAAGTTTTGAGAAGTTCCCTAGAGAAAATAATCTCTTCGTTTGATAGTTTTTAGGGAAAAGTGATGAAGGATTCTAGCTCATAGGATGATTTCCTACAAGTTTCATGTTGGGTGTGAAGTGTTTCGGTCAATGGTTGAAGGATTATGGAGCTTTTCCCCTTTGTCAATGGAAGAAAACGTAGAAGGAGGAAGAAGATGGAGGTTTTGGCTAGAAAATCGTGAAAATGACCTTTTATAATGGCCTTGTCAACGTTCTCACGCTGATCGCGCCAATTTCACGCTACTGGCACCAAATTCCAGTGGAAAATGGCATCCTGGAGCACTTCTGGCGCTAATGGCACTACTCTCACGCTAATCGCGCCAGATTCTAGAGAAAAATGACCTTCTGCTGCAATCTCACGCTAACGGCGCCAATCTCACGCTAACGACACTAGATTTTTTTTTTTTTAGAAAACCTTGGTTATTATAGTCTTCTCCATATTTTTGTGTCATTGAAACTTCATATGATTCCTACAACAAATAAACAAAAAATTAGTAAAAAGTCAATAGGTTAACAAAAGCAATCAATCCTAAAATACAAAAATACATACAATGAAGTTTTCACCCTATGAGAGACAAATTCATCATCTTTCTTTTTGTGAACTTTTCTATACATTCCATCGTAACAGACAAGACGATTCTTTTCTGCCTCCTGTAATAATATCATAGTGTAAATTGTAAATCGTGATCTGTTTTAAACTAAGGCAATAAATCACATAGACAAAATCAATATATAATTAGGAAACAAAAAAACACAATCATGCAAGCACAATTTTGATCAATTTGGTTTTTTATGACATTACTAGAACTTTAGCATTGTTTTTTTCTTCCTCTTCTCCACAACACAAGCTTATAAAGTTACATTACACCCGAAATTAGTTTTTCCACTTCATGAAGAAAGATACACATGACTAATACAATTAAGTTGCAGCTGTCATGCTAAGATATTATTGCAAACACAAGAAACAAAGTTAGCATTACCAGCATCTAAATGCCAATAATATTCTTTAGCATAAGAGATGAGATTCAAAGGCTAATAAACCATCTTAGTGGTTTAAGTGGTGATAATAAAAAAAAAGGCGCAAGTTCTAGGCTCAATTCAATCTTTTTTAAACTATAAATCACATTTATTAATTTTTTATTTCCTTTAAAATATTTTTACCAAAATTTGATGTTAATTTAATTTAATTCAAGTTTACAATCTTTATATAATATATCAAAATGAAAATATTTTTAAAATAAACAAAATGTTAATATAATCTTAATCATAACTAATCTAAATTTAAATATAATTTTTATATTTAATAATAATTAAATATTAATATAAAATAAAGTAAAAGTAAATCTATTTGCGAGGGATTTCCAACCAAGATTTGTGTGAAAATATTTAAATTTTAATTTGAGTCCCACACCTTTTATTTCTGACCTACTAAATAACTCTAGTTCAAATATTTTTTTTTATTCTATTTCATTATCTCCCTTTCTTCTTCTGTAGCAACCAAAATGGAGGGTTCGATTTTTTTTTTATTTCGTCGATTTTTTTAGAGCTTATTCCCTCGATTATATTAATTTGCTTTCTTTTCTTTCTGTCTTTTCTTAAAACTACAGGGGAAATAATATAAAATTTAGTAACATACCTATTCCGATTATAAATTCATTAAATTGCTTTACCCAAAAAAAAACAATTCAGATAGCGACGGAAAGTATTTAATTTAAGAATATTTGGTGGGCAAAGAGCGTGCAGTAGGAATAGTACTCCCTAATAATCTATGTGGCAGAGTTACAGAAAAAATGAAAGGGAATGAATTTTGAGAGATTATTGAAAAAGGTACAATTTTTTTTAAAAAAAAAATATAGAACAATTAATATTATCATCAAATCATAAATTTATTTATTTTTATACTAATTATTTTAAAAATTATATAAACATCATAATTTTTATTAATTGACAAACGTAAACATGTCTGTATTGATAATATATACATATTAAACTTTTTTTCTTTTAACTGTTTGTCTATTTAACAAAATACAAACCCCAGAGAAGCCAATCAACTAGCAAATTACATGGCCAAGACAGGAGCTAGCAGCAATGAAAGATTTTCCCAGATAGACCAAGCACCAGCTGCCATGCATTAGTCATTTGTTAGTAGCTGATAAAGATAGGGTGGTTTTCAACAGTGCTTACTTTGTTTTCTTCTTTTCGTCTATTTTTTCACTCCAATAATTAAAAAGTTATTCAAATAATATAATTTAAAAATTATTTACACAAATAATACAAATTATTATTTAAGGTGAAAAATCGATCCCTCCAAACTACTTTCTCACCTTCATTTTTTTTTTTCCTTTTTACTTCGTGAAATCGATTCCCCAAGAATCAATTTCACATGTTATTATTTTTTTCTTTTCAAAATGGCCTTACTACATCAATTATGGGAAACCCATGTTGGAAGACTTTTAAAAAAAAAAAAAAAACACATTTCAAAAAGTGTTTTCTTTATTTTTTTAAATTTTTTTGTTACTTATTTGAGTTTTATTTTCTTTATTTTTTAAAATTGTTTTCTATTTTTTAAAAAAAATTAGTGTTTTTGTTGTTTTAATTTGTTTTAACCTTTTTAGTTTACTGATTTATATATATTAATTTATAAAAAATATAATTTATCTAGACTTCTGTAAAAACTTGAGTATAAAATACATCTTTAAATTGATTAATAGAATAAATTAAACTTTTAAATAGATTAAATCAAAACTAAAAATAAAATCTATAACCGATTATAGACCAAACTCAATTCTTACATTTTTACATACTTATTAACATATTTGATTTTTTTACATGTTTCTTTTCTTATCATATAGTAAATCCTATAAAACTTTATTTTTATAATTATTTTTTTCTCTCCCAAAATGTCTAATAATAACATTGTGCATCTTCATTAAATATTTTTTCTTATCAAATGATATCACTTATCATATTTATACATAACAAATGCTTTGAATTATTGAGAAGAGACTAACATTAAATAAAATTTTAAAAGTCACTTTTTAAATTAGAAAAATATTTAAGCTAAGATAAAAAAAATTATTTTCAAATTTTAATTTAATAAAAACATTTAGCTTATTATAAATAAGTGGAAAAAATATAAATGATAATAAAAAGAAAAAGAGAATGTAGCAAACGAGCAAAAGAAGATTAAAAATATAGCAACAAGTTGAATTGAACTAAAATATTTAAATTTGAATTAATACAACAAAACTTAAAAAAATACAAACAATATGACATACATTCGACATTGTTGGCTTGAGCCTACACGATGAGGGCAATTATTCTTTAAGGACCTGAGATGCGACACATAGAACATCACTTTGGTTGACCCAGTTCTCAGATATCCATTTTAGTGTGGATACGAGAGGAGATAGGACGATCCTTAGGCTTCGTTGCGCAATTCTCTCAACAATCCTCTATATACATTGGAGACATTTTCTAACGTATACATGGGATGTATGTAGTTTCTCTACTCATGATGAGTATGCTTACAAGCAGCAACAATATGAGAACAAGGCCTATGCAATTTCTGGAATTTGCCACATTCACACCACATTTCATCCAACTTCACCGTGAAATCTCTAGCGAGCTGAACCTCTCTTGAGTTTAGTGTCTCCTGGACTAAGAACCATGTGTCACATCGATCAAACTCAAGAACAATATGTGTGTTTGTATTTCTCTGTATGTCTTCGATGGCCATGTTTAGTACTTCTGTATAAACTTGGTCAGATGCAAGCATTGTTGCGACTTCTTTCCCTCTTTTGTTGAACAATCCATTACACATTACATATGTTTATTTTACTAGCACACCTATTGGCATATTTCTTGAGTATCAAATTAATCGACTCAACAAGATTGGTGGTCATGTTCCCCTTCGTTGGCCACCATCCTATGCAAGAGTCCATTTTTCTCATGGAATCTCGTTGAACCAATTAATTGCTCGATCAACATCTACTTTCTCCCACAAAATGTTATAGTAGTGATTTAACATAGGCTCCGTCCTTGCATATGCTGAGTAGTTGTAAACATACAATTTCAATATCGTGAATACTACAAAGTGAAGTGATATTTAATTAGAAGAGAAAGAAGTTTGACACTCACCCATATTGATAATTAATTTTTTGATGGGTTTTTCTTGTACCTCTTCATGTAATTTTATGCAATGTGTCAAATATAGAACACATGCACATAATTATATGTCGTCCACCCACTATCACATCTTAAGTAGTCACTTTTAATTGCTTGTGCTTGTCTAAAACTAAACACATACCATGTTGTGGGGTGACATGCCTTTTAGATTTTGGAGGAAGAATAGCCATGCTCCCGCTGATTCACTCTTGACAACAACAAAGGATATTGGAAGGATTTTATTGTTGTCATCTTGTGCAACTGCCACAAGGAGAGTCCCCTTGTACTTGTCGTACAACCATGTTCCATCGACCTGAACTATGGGCTTGCAATATCGAAACCCATTGATACACGGTCTGAAACTCCAAAAAAGATGATGGAACATGACAAAACCCTCTACTACTTGACCTCCTTGTGGTGGCACTGGCAGTGTTTCCTTCTCCACGACCATACTAGGAAGAAATTGTTGTATAGCTTGCAACAATCTTTGTAGATTGTGGTACGATCTTTCCCAGCTGTTGTAGTTGTTTTCAATAGTCTTTTGCTTTGCCAACCATACTTTGTGGTATGTGGTAGTGTATCCTTCAGTGCTTTTGATGTGTGCTATCAAGGCTGGCACTGAAGTTGATGGATCATTTTCAATCAAGTTATTGATGCTTTTACTGATGAGCAAAGACGCCAACTTTGCATGATCTCGTGATATTGATGAACTTGAACATGTATGGGATTCACAGAGCTTTCTTATTTCCCACTGCTTACTTGCAAGGATGTATGATGTCCTGCACCTCCAATCACAACTATCGTCATCACAAATGACAATAATTAGTTTTGTTGGGTTCGATAGTTGTGTCTTACAGTTAGCTCCTTTGCTCACATGATACTTGTGCAAAACATGTTGTACTTCTTGTTTTGTTAGGAAATGCATTCCTTCGAAGAGAATCCCCACCGGATGTTATACTTCTTTGTGATCCAAGCTACGACCATATTCAAAATCTTGAAAATTGGATTCCTCAAATTTTGCATGCGTGGTGGTATGTAGTATGGTGGTATGGTTGTAATTGGTGAAACAGGCTCAGCTTCTTCCTCATCACTTTCCTCCTGGGGTTGATTATGTAGAACTTTGTCTTTTTCCTCACTAAAGGGACTAAGTTCTTCGTTAGTTAAGCTTAGCTTTCTTGTAAACTCATGCTCATTTGGTCATGTTGATGAGGAAGGCTCTACTATAGGGGTACTCAAGTACGGGTGAGGTTGATCCTCAGTAGCATCAAATGCTTATGAGTAAAAAAAATTGATGGAAAATGATGCAGAAAAAAGTTGGGTAAAAGAAAATGTGTTTTGTTCAAATATATTTTGTTCTAGTTGGGTTAAAGCAAAAGTGTCTTGGGTTGCATCAGATGTGTGTGAATAATGGGACTGAGGATAATACTGTGGTTGATGAGGTATTGGTTTAGGGTTTAGGGTGGGAAGTGTATTACGCTCGTGTTTGCATACAATTCACATCATTGAAGAATCTCAGTTTGGCGAATAACTGAAATCATACCTTTCACGTCTTCATTGTCAACAAGTTGGACTGCTACAAATTTCAACATTCTGTGCCCCACTACTTGTGGGTATTAAAATGAAATATTGCATACTTGGTCCAATGGTTGAAGACGAAGCCTTTCCTAGATTTTTCTTTTCAACGCATCAAGTGTGAGGCCTCGTTATGTTTCAAAGAACAACGGGTGGGGGCTTTGAAACGTATCCATTTCATCTATTTTGATTATCTGACCATCATAGTGCACTAACCATTTGACAGATGAGGAATAAATAATGTAATAGACAAAGAACAAAGAAACAAATGTGATAGAGGGTTTGTGTTTGCAAACTTGGAAGAAAGTAATAGAGCAAAGAAGTGTTGTACAGATGTATTAAATGGAGGTGAATATGAGTTCTATATAGGGGTTAGGCTTAAGGGATTATGACCTAGGGTAAGGGTGAGGGTTAGGGTTTGGAGTATTGGATTCCCAGACATGAATAGATGAGGATCTGAAGCATTTAATTTCCTGACTGAATAAATAAGGGTCTGAAATAAACTGGATTCCCTGACGTGAATAGATGAAGATCTGAAGCATTGCATTCCATGACGTGAATAAATGAAGGTCTGAAATAAATTGGATTCCCTAATGTGAATAAATGAGGGTCTGAAATAAATTGGACCTATGAGTAAAAGAAAAAGAAGAAAACAATTAACATCAACGAAAATAAGTTTTATCTCCTCTGGTCTGAAATAAATTGGATTCCTAATGTGAATAAATGAGGGATTAAAATAAATTGGACCTATGAGTAAAAGAAAAAGAAGAAAACAATTAACATCAATGACAATATGTTTTGTCTCCTCTTAAATTTAGGGTCCCGAGTTAGGGTTAAGGGTTTACGACCTAGGGTTAGGGTTAGGTTTAGAGCATTGGATTCCTTGTCGTGAATAGATGAGGGTCTTGAAGCATTGGCTTCCCTAACGTGAATAGATGAGGGTTTGAAATAAATTAGACTTGTGACTGAGAGAAAAAGAAGGAAACAAGTAACATCAGAGAAAAAAGGTTTTTTTGTCTCTTCTTAAGTGTAGATTATGGGGTTAGGGTTAAGGGTTTAAGACCCAGAGTTAAGGTTAGGGTTTGGAGCATTGGATTCCCTAACATGAATAGATGAGTGTCTGAAGCATTGGATTCCATGATGTGAATAGTTGAGGGTCTGAAATAAATTGGATTCCCTAACGTGAATATATCAGGGTCTGAAATAAATTGGACCTGTGAGTTAGAGAAAAGGAAGAAAACAAGTAACATCATAGAAAAAAAGTTTTGTCTCCTCTTAAGTGTAGGGTCTGGAGTTAGGGTTAAGGGTGGATTTGGAGCATTGGATTTCCCTGACGTGAATAAATGAGGGTCTGAAGTAGATTGGACTTGTGAGTGAGAGGAAGAAACTGCATGAACGAAGTGGCAAAAGAGTAGAAAAAATTACTAAGACTTAAACATTTCAATCCATGAAGGCAAATTTTAGCACTAAGATTCTTATTTGTATCAACTATTTTGGATAAAATAATGTTTCATTCCCATAATTTTCATGATAGAGCCATTAAGACAACCCTTTAGCCTCGATTCAGCCCTCGAACGCATGAACAAAGTGGCAAAAAATAAGAAAAAAAATTTAGACTTGAAGATTTCAATCCATAAGGGCAATTTTGGGCACTTAGATATTTATTTGTGTCATCTATTTTGTTAAAATAATGTTTCATTACAATACTTTTGATGTCAATAAAGCCACTAAGACAACTTTCGAGTCTTGATTCAGCCTTCAACCGCATAAACCAAGTGGCTAAAAACAAGAAAAAATTACTAAGAATTGAATATTTGAATCCATGAAGGCAACTTTGGACACTTAAATTTTTATTTGTATCATCTAGTTTTGTTAAAATAATGTTTCATTCTCATAGTTTTGATGTCAATAAAATTTCAGGTCTCAATTCAGCCTTGAAATGCATTCAACAAATAGGGCAAAAAGAAGAAAAAATAACTAACACTTGAAGATTTCAAACGTTTGGCATTAAAACACACATGATGACAACTCAGAAAAACAACAATGAAAAACACACATATGATCCCTACAAATCATTAAATAATAAAATAGCAATCAAATAAATTAGGGGGGGTTCTTCAAAACTCGATTCAAGGTTCATTGCTTGATCGAGGTATTCATCCAAATCCTCCAAATTGAAAGAGCTGACAGAAATTGGTGGTGGATGTGCACATGTTATGTGGGCGAGTCTGCGGTGGTAATATATAACTCTAGGCATGTGAGCTTGGAGATGTCTGGGAACATGGAAAACATAGTCATTATGTCCTCATCATCGTGCAACATGAATGTTGTGTACTTGCCATAATCACCAACAGGTAATCGAAAATGTATATCCTTGACCACTTGACCATTTGGTAGACTAATCATGTTTCCAATAGCTTGCTTCAAGGCATCAAATGACATTTTGTTGTCAAGTTTAATGATCTTTGGCAAACCACTTACAAAATATGAACCATGTTTAGTTGTTATGATGGTAGCATCATAATACTCAATCACATTGACTGATGATGGAATCATGGTTTAGGGTTGTAGAAAGATTTTTTATTGAGGCGATGGATCAGACTGACTCAGTGAAAACCATATTTATAATGTTTAATGGCTTGTCAAATAAACTTTAAAAAGAACGGCCAAGATTCCACTGACAAAATCAACGACCTAGATATCACCGCTTGGGGCAATAAACCGTGAACAACCAAGATCCCACTGACAAAACGAACAGCCTAGATATCACTGATTGGAGCAATGCACATTCACTGACCAAGATCACATTGAAAAAATGAATGGCGTAGATATCATCGATTGAAGCAACGCACATTCAACGACCAAGATCCCACTGGCAAAATAAACGGCCTACATATCACCAAATGAATTGTGTTACTGTTAGATTTTTTTCTATAAATACAATGCATGCATTGCCATTATATATACTAACTCACAGACTCACTTTATCTTGTTCTCATATATCCCTCCTTAACTTCTTCTTGACATTAGCACCAAAGCCTAAACCATGACATCTACAACTGCTTCTCTTCTTTGGAAACAACACCTTCATAGATCTGGAGAAGTATGTAATACATTTTGTTTTAAGAATGTTAATTATGTTATGATTCAAAAATGATGATGTTGATATTATTTTGATTTCTTCAGATAACAAACGATGTAATCTAGTCATATGCTCTGGCAATGCCCTATCCAGATCCCAAAATTGAACGTTTGTTGGTTCAAGCTAGGTTTTCAGATGTTGCAAAGCTCGGGAAAGTTAAAATCACCAACGCTTTAGCAACTGCTTTGGTTGAAAGGTGGAGACTTAAGTCACACACGTTTCATCTTCCTATTGGTGAATGCACAATCACCTTGGAAGGTGTTGCTCTTCAACTGGGTTTATGTGTTGATGATAGACCAGTTACTGGCCCAACATATTATGATTGGGAACATATTTGCACATAGTATATAGGTGTTGTTCCTCAAGAGAATGCACTGGTGGGATCAACACTTAAACTAAAATGGTTAAAAGAACACACACTGACTCTCTCAGCAGAACCCACACCACAACAACTAGTAGGCCATTGTAGGGAATATATTTTAGGGTTGATTGGTGGGGTGTTGATGCCAGACAAGTCAGGTAACAAAGTTCACCTAATATATCTACCCTGTTAGATACAGGGGGAGCTTTAAGAAGGATCAAGATATATGCTGAAGCTTGGATGAGGTTTAACTTTTAACATGTCATTCAATTAAAGGCATTTGTAATATCTAGATGTATGAGAGTTTCATCTTATGACCCATAGTATTGCATAAACATCATTCATTGGCTTGCATTTATGATTTAACCAAACAACATCATTTGTGAAAAAGCTTTAAGATTTCATGATTGCATAAAAGTCAAGTGCTTAAAGGTTCAAGTTTTTTGGAAAAACTCTTTTTCATTGCCTTAATCGATTACCACAAATTGGTAATCTATTACTTGAGCCTTGAAGAACAGAATAATCGATTACCATCATCAAGTAATCGATTACTCAGTACAAACACAGAACAAATCCTATCTGTTAATCAATTACCATTTATCTGTAAGTGATTATAAGCACTTTTTGTGAAAAGGAAAAACTCTGTGTTAATCGATTACAGGACATATTAATCAATTATTGTGTTCATGCATCTTTTCCAGAAAGCTCAAGAACAAAATTAATCGATTAAATAAACAATTAATCAATTACTTAAGAGTAATTAATCAATTGCATGAACGTATTAATCGATTACATTCAGTTACATCATTTTTTTCTATATAAAGTTGTTAAGTCTTTTTGAAAATACACATTCTTACAATTTGAGATTTTCATTGATTTTCAAAAGGCTTTTGAATTGAGAGAAAATTCAGTAAGTAACAAAGCTTTTGTCCTACAATTAAAGATTCTCATGAATCATTGGTAGAATTCTCTTTGGACAAGATTTTCAAAGGAGTTTCTTGGAGAGCTTGGTTTGAAACTTGCTTTCTTTCAACTTAATCATTGATTGGTAACATTTGCATTTGCATTCCTTGGATCATAAGGTTGTATCTCTCCTCTAAACTTTGGTTGTGATTCTGTTTAACATTTCAGCTTGTTTGTTGCTATTGCAAAATGGTTCTTTAAGCTTTTCTAGAGTAGGGTTCTTTAGAGGGAAGAATAGAGAAGAGTTCTCTATGTCTTGATCATTAGAAGTTTAAAGGGTACTTAGATTTCAGTTCTTTATCTAGGGTTGGTAAAGGGTGATCTTTGTAAGCTTGTAAAGAACAGATTTTGTTGATAGTGGAACTCTAATCAAAGTTGTTGATTAGAAGAAACTGGAGGTGAACTAGTATAAGTTCTTGCATTGATAACATTCTTTATTCTCTTCTTGTTATCTCAATCTGAAACTATTTGGTGAAATCTTTATTACTCAACAAGTAAAAGTTTCAGTAATTGTTTTCTTGAGCTGAGTGCTTTGATTGATTGAAGCATTTTTTGGTTTTAATCTGAAACTATTTGGTGAAATCTCATATTGTTTTCATACCCCCATTAGTAGATCTTAATCAGGTTGGCCGGTACAACTAGGGTTTAGCATGATTAGCACATTTGTACAAAGAATTGTGTAGGACTATCTATCCCACATCCAAAAAATGGGAGGATGTACATTGTTGTTACAGTCTTGGGCATGGTATCATATGTTGCTAATTCAACCAAGTCAGGGAATAGAGTTCACCTGATGTATCTACCCCTATTAACAGATCTTGATCGTGCTCGTCGATGCAACTAGGTTTCAACATGTTTATCACATTTGTACAGAGAAATGTGTAGGGTTATTTATCCCACATCAAAAAACAATGGGAGGATGTGCATTGTTGTTACAGTCTAGAGCATGGCATCACATGTCATTCATTCAACCAAGGATTGAGCGTCAGTCGTCATATCACTTGCATATAGGTAAACAAAAAATTTCCACTCAAACAAAGTTCATTTTTTGCTAATGTATTTGACACTAACATATCACATTTCACTAGATGTAGCGACAGAGGCCTACGATTTTTTGGAATCCCACGCGGTGATGCAATGGGCTTCAGAACAAGATTCGACAACATGCGTAACCAAGAGGTTGAACCCTTTGTTTTTTATTTATTTATTTGAACGTAAATTTCATTGTTTTTAAAATTACTAACGCAAATTAATGTTTCAGCTCCTTTGGATGCCTTATAAAGATTCTAAGTCATTTTTATCAAAAAATGCATACAAGGATTCCTAAATATAGAGTGCTTGTGTAGCTTTAATATGTTTTCTAGTAGTAGTATGCCATCAAATTGAGAGTGTCATGCTCCAATTTGGGCTTTGTTAAGACATACCAAATACACCGCATAATCTTGACAAAGTCCATCATACTGATATGAGAGGACATAGTGACACAAATTAGGTAGAGGAACATCAACGGTTGATTGCAATTTGGAAGGAAAAACCAAATATGTCTTAATCGGCCAACCAATTCTAAGAAAGATTGAACATATGAGTCACTACATGAATTGCTACCAAGCAAATTCTAAAATTTTCCTAACATAGTTTGCAACTTATCCAAATGTTGCTGCGACATCTCGTTCAGCTCCAGACATGGAAACTAAACAACATCCTCTACAACAAAGTCCACCAGTAGTTGTCAGCATGCATGGATGATGAAGGACTACCACCACATGCTCAATCATATGAATTAACACTACAATTCATGCCACAATCTCATCATCATCAACAAGATTATGGGTACAATCCATAGTTCTTTAGTGTAAGCGGAGAAGACTTTATGAGCAATCTCATGGGTATAGATCTTCGAACACCGGAGTCTACTCATACCTTCGTTTCCATCTTTTCACCAAAGTATTGCCAACAGTTTTTCTACTAGTGACTTCGTCCAAGAAGAACAACTTGTTGTTCTTGATGAACAAGTTGAACCACAAAAACATGGATGAGTACGTTGACAGTCGACAAGGAACAGGCAACCACCTAGATGTGGAACTGGTGGACACAGACGACATTATTTGCTTGTCCTTGTTATTAGGTTCTATTATGTTCATTGTCATTTTGCCTTTTTTCATTGCTTGCCCTTGTTAATCTTGTTAATTATGTCTTGATATCGTGCACGATAAGATAATATGACTTGATATAAATATTGTATTGTGCACAATAGAGGATGCTTGATTAAATATTGTATCTGCACGATATAGGATGCTTTCTACAAGACGATTTGACTAAACACTGGTTTTTTAGAATAGTGCAAACCAAACGCAATTAATTAAGACTTGATCTAAACCATTTATATTGTCGATGCGATCTCAACCATTGATATGTGTCATGTGAAATAAAACATAATTAATTAAGACTCAATCTAAACCATTTATATTGATTATTTAAATATATGCATTTTTCTTAAATTCTATTCGAGATAAATTATACTTTGTTATAAATTAATATATATCAATTATTAAAATAAAAATTAAAACAAAAACAAAACATTTAATTTTTTTTTATAAAAAGTGTAAAAAAAAAGAAAAAAATTTTAAAAAAATAAAGTGGCCTGAAAAAGAAAAAATTAGTAAGACTTGAAGATTTCACCTGTTAGGAATCCTGTAGAGCATTGTCCTTTGTGCCAAAAAAATAGTGGCCAAGATAGCACCAACGACAATCAACAAGCTATAACGCATTGACATAAACAAGGTTATTGTTCACCCATCAGGAATCCTGCAGAGCTTTGTCCTCTGTGCCAAAAAATGAGTGGTCGAGATAGCACCAATAATAATCAACGACCCATAACGTATTGATTTAACAAAATTATTATTCACCTATCAGGAATCCTACAGAGCTTTGTCCTTTATGCCAGAAAAAGGAGTGGCTGAGATAGCACCAATGACAATTAATAGCCCATAATGCATTGACGTAAACGAGGTTCCTGTTCACCTGTGAGGAATCCCGTAGAGCTTTGTGCTTTGTGCCAAAAAAGGATGTGACCCCATGTTGCTTTTCCCCTTACGATTTGACCTCACATTGCTTGTTTCGAGACAATGTGACTGAACAATGCTTTCTACGAGATGATTTGATTGAAAACTAATTGTTTCGAATAGCGCAAACCAAACATAAGTAATTAAGACTAAATCTAAACTATTTATATTGTCGGTGCATCTCGACCATTGGTATCAGTCATGTGAAGACAATAGATCACCTATTATATATAAAGTGTGGGGGTTAGATGCAATTCAACATCTTGGTTTGATATTCACCCTATCTCATCATCTTCAAATCATTTATTTATTTTTACAAAGTCTCATTCATCATGGACAATAATCCATGGGAGTTTCTCGACATTGATGGCTTAAACCTTCCATCCTTTGTTCGCTCTTCTAATCTTTCATCTTTCAGTTCAACAACACTTATTCTTGGTACCGCTAGGGTCATACAAGCTGCCATGATGAACCAACAATCTAGGGAAACACTTCCAATTTAAGAATTCATAATGCCTGCTCACCAAGGAACCCAATTTGAATTTAACATAAATCCATGGTTATGTGCTTTAGATTTCATTTAATCACAAGGTTAGCTACCATAAAACATTTATTGTATTTGATACACCTAAACACTCAATTGATTGTTGAATTTGTATAGTTGTAGTATTGGTAAATGCTGATGATACACATCACGGGACATCATTAGGGCCCATTGATTATACTTTTGATTGTGTACCTTTAGCGGTCGTCATTGTCAAAAGTTGTACCTCAACAATTTTGACGACATGAGATTTACACTGAAGGTAGCCGACTTTAATTTTCTCTCTAAGGATTATATTGCTATTTTTTGGATATTCATTCATGAGAGTTTTAATTTCAGAATCTTATAGGGACTATTGATGCCACTATGAAACTAACAATCATAGAAGGTCAAGATTTTAGCCTACATATGACAGACATTCTCATTGGTTTTGTCTTAGTTCTGTGAGATGTAAGTTTCTTACTCTTATTGTTAATTTCTTACTTTCGGTGTTGTATAGAGTGTATTTTTTATTGAACTGAATGGTATACTCTGTAAGCGGTTATGTTTTGTCCCTTTCCTCCTCACTCCAAATGTTAATTGAATATTACACTGCATAATGTTGTCAAGGTAATGTTTTTGCATTTTAGGTTACCAATAATATTGGTATTCACAAATTTACATTGTATACCCATATGTTGTTAATATTTGACACATGTATTTTCGAAGAAGAATTGACCTTTTGTCAAGCAATACATGTTTCGTTTGTGCAACATGTCATCAAGTGTGATTCATGAATGACTTTATCGTTTGTGATTGTTTTTATGGTACTGATTATGTATATTTTACAAATTTTATGTGTAGTCATTTTTTAATATGTAATCTTCTTTTATTTCGTGTGTGTAATGTTATTTTATTTTATGGATTATCATTTATATACTAAGGATTTAGGAAAATAAATATTGAGAATGATGATACATTAATAAAATTGTCTGATTTCATTTAGGATTAATTATTTTTTTAAAAAAAATATTATTTTATATTAATTCATATTTAAGTACTCACAGTTTTACATCAATATAAACTATAAAAATTGAACATGTTTCTATTTATTTAATTTGTTTAGGTAAAATAATTAGATAACTTAAATATATGCATTTTTCATAAATATTTAACTAAATTATATTTATATTAAGTATTTAAATATATGAATTTTTCTTAAATGCTATTGTAGA
>PYAF01003926.1:1986130-2000220 GCA_007407185.1 Glycine tomentella | reverse complement strand
AGTGAATTAAAAAATAAAAACAAAAAACATTTATTTAAAAAAGTCAATTTTTAAAAAATATTGTAACAAACAAAATAGAAAACAATTTTAAAAAAACAAAAACAAAAAACTAAAATAAAAAATGAAAAAAAAACTTTCTAACCTGTGTTTAAAAAAATACCTTACAACATCGATCCCTAGAAAACTGGTGTAATAAGGTCGTTTAAAAAAAATCAAAAATTGATTTCAGAATGTAAAAATGTAAAAATGAAAAACATAAAATAAAATGTAGAAGAGAAATCGGTTTAGAGGAATCGATTTCTCACATTGAAGAGTGATTTATATTATTTGTGTAAATAATTTTTTGGTTGTATTATTTGAATAAATTTTTAATATCTTTGTATTATTGAGGTAAAAAATTCTCTTTTCCTCACTTACCAAAAAAACAAAAACACCATAAAAGAACTATGTGATATTTAAAAATGGAGAAATTGATTTATTAGACTTGCATCTCATGAAATTTAGACAATGATCTTGGTTTTCCATTAAAATTGATAAATAATTTTTAATTTTCTTATCCTCTTTAATATGTTAAGCTAGCTTGTAATTAAAAGTATATTCAAGGATTATTATGAACGTGGATTTGAGTATCCTTGTACTCCCTTAATATTACTATTGTGTTTGTCAATTAGAATTTTAAAATTGTAGTCGTTTGTGTTCCATCAATTTGGCATGGATGCAACGTGGAGATCCAAAAGCACGGTTCGAGAAGTATTGTTTTTGTTCCCCTTTTACATACAAATCATGTATATTTATGGGAGGCAAATTCTCATATAAGATCATTATGACAATTTGTTGCTTTTACTATTTAATATAATTACATATTCAAAACACAAAATTTAAATTAATTGAATTAAAATAATTATGTATTAAGGGTGTTGATGAGTCTGAGTCAATATATGATTCAATTCAATTTAGTTATATTGGATTGAGTTTCTAAATTATTTGGATAAAATCTGATTTAACTTTCTAAAGTGTTTGGGTCAAACTTGATCCAATTCAATTAAGATATGATTATGAACGAATTGGATAATAGGTTCTATTTTTTTGAATCTAACTCAATCCATACCACATAATTTCATTTATTATATATAAATTAATTATTAAATACAAAACACATTAATAATTTTTAACTCATATAGTTTATTAAATTATTAAGTTAAATCACCAATAATTTTTTTCTTTTTAAGTTATTTTTATCTTAGTCTTGATTTTGTTTATATTTTCACATACTAATATCATACTATTTCTATCTAAAATAAAAATATCGTATTAATATTGAAATAATTAATTCTATTAGTCAAGTATTTTTATAATTTGGTCTTTTTTGAATGCATTTAGTCATTATATACTTAAAAGATTGTAGGCAAAAACAAATATTATTTTAATTTTAGAAAACAAATATATATTTTTAAATATCTAGATCCAAAAAACCTAACTCGATCCAACTCGTTTATGATCAGATTGGATTGGATTTAAAAAAAATACACAAACCCAATCTAACCCATAGATTTTTTATTGGGTTAAATAGCGGGTTTAGTTAAACTGAATTCAATCTAATTCATGAATACTCTTATTTTGTACCAGTTGATTCAAGTGTTCATGGTTGAAAAGTATTAATGGTTGAATATCAACATCAACATTAACAACATCTTTAATCAAAGTTAATTGGGGTCGGTGATAAATGAACCTAATGATAAATCGTAAATGAGACAGAAAGGGAGAGGGGAAGATAAAAGTGAAAATAAGACAAAAGAGAGAAAAAAGGGTGAAAGGAAGAAGGAAGAAAAGAAGAGGAAAATAACTAAAATAAGGGAATGACTGGAACATAGAACTATTAATGGGTTTAACCCTCCACCAAGCTTATAGCTTTTCTTCACTCCGTCCTAAGACATATCATCCGCCAATCTATATCTCATTTGATCAGGTCTTGTTTAACTACCTTTCCCCAGGTAAGTTTCGATCAACCTCTACCTCTCTTTGTGCCAAGCTCTTGGTAACAAACTCTTGTTCTTACCAGAGCATCCATTGGTCGTCTCATAACGTGTCCAAACCACCTCAATCTATGCTCCCTCATCTTTTCACATACCGGTACCACTGATATCTTTCTTCGAATATCCTCATTTCTTATCTTATCCATCTTCATATATCCACACATCCACCTTAACATCCTCATTTCTGCTACCCCTATTTTATGCTCATGTTGTCTATATGTTGGCCAGCATTCCGCTCCATATAGCATTGCCAGTCTTACAGTTGTTCTATAGAATTTTCCTTTCAGCTTAAGGGGAATTTTGCGGTCACATACAAAACTCCGATGCACTCAGTCATTTCATCCACCCTTCTCTAATTTTATGATTTACATCTTCATCAATCTCATCACCTTTTTGCAACATTGATCCCAAGTAGCTAAAAACATCTTTCTTAGGTACCTCTTGACCAAGTAGATGCAATGTGTCTTGATTACCATCTCTTACTCTCGAAAACTCATACTTCATATACTTTGTCTTACTCTTGCTTATCGTAAATCCTTTAGACTCCAAAGTGTTTTTCCACAATTTCAATTTCCTATTAACACTTCTTTTTGAATATCTTTGGTTAGTTTATCCATCACTAAGACAAATATGTAAGTCTTTTTTCTTTTTCCTATAGCTTTCCATTAATTGTCTCATCAAGAAGATAACTTTTATTATACATCTTCCTGGCATAAATCCAAATTGATTTAGGAAATACCTATTTCAAGTATTACTTCCTTTCAAATATTTCATAAGTACCTCGATTTACTATTTGTACCTTATATTATTATTTTATATATATATATATTATTTTTATTTTTTATTCTTATTTATATTATTATATAAAGATAGTCTATAATCACTAGAATTTCTATATATTTATCCTTAGTATATAATAATTTTAGTGATTGGGGAGTAAAGAGAAAAGAAATATCTATCTCTCGTCAACAGTCTCTTGAGAAAAAAATCAAAAATTAATAATCAATAAATAATTTCCGTAACAATTGTTTCTATTATATTAAAAATTATCAACACATCAGCCTTTTCAGCTTCAATCCCAAAGAAGAATGTAATTAAAAACACAAGTTGCTTTGTCTAGAAATCTATTTTCAAGATTAATTCATCAAATCGACCATATGCAAAGGTGAAGAAACCCTTGCCTTGTGGGAAATTCCATGATACCAAGCACATAGTGGCACTTGGCAACAAACTATAAAGTGACAACTTGTACCACCCAATGGCTCTTGATTAGTCTAGTTTATTTTTTTACTTTTTTTCTCTACATTTACGCATGGGAAAAATGGTTAGAGATCTAGTTTGTCCCGTTTTGCTTACAGGGTTGGCTGTTGAGCATGGGATTGGGAGGACCATTGCTCTGTTGGAATCTTTAATAATATTTTTATATACTTGAAAGGGCTAGAGTGGAGCGCAAAAGGTGGAGCTATATATATAGCTATGGCGTGATTTGTGAGCATTATGCAATTTGTTAAATGTTTTGGGGATCCCTGTTCACGTATTTGATTCAATGTGTCATCATCTTACCTAGGGTTTAGTGAGAATCATCCTTCGAATTTTAACCCCCACGCTTGGCTCATTTTGACTCGTAACTTTCTGACAGGTGCTTTATCTAAGTCAAAGTTTTGCTTGAGTCGGTGACCAACTAAATGAGACAGTTAATTATTACTAGCCTCTTTTTGCTAAGTATATTCTACGAAAAATATATTTTTTCATATAGCTTAGTAGACATTAATTGATATGTATGTTTGGCATTACTACCAAAGGGAACAAAGGAAGCAACACCCTTATATGTGACTGTGGAGTAGGTTTCCAGGCCGGTAGGCCCAAGACATAAGGAGTTTGGCATTTGGGGCTGGGAAGTAGGCTCATGGACATGGCATGGTCTTCAGGACTGTCTATCAAACTTAAACATCTATCTACTATAATAAAAGAATACTCCTTAGCTTAACTCTCCTTGCTTCTCCTTGCTTCGCAGCTTCGGATCCTCTTCTCCCAGCTTCGGCCTCAGCCTCTCCTAGCTTCGGTATCACTTCTCAGCTTCTCCCAGCTTCGGTCCACTACCACACCTCAGCTTCGGCATCACCCAAATTTTCAATTTGAAATTCAAATTTCAATTCTCTTTCTCTTTCTCCACACCACTTCTCTTTCTCTTCTCCTTCCGCTCTCTCTCTTTCTCTTCTCCTTCCGCTCTCTCTTTCTTTCTTCTCTGCTCCGTGGCTCTCTCTCCCTCTGCTCCTTCGTCTCTCTTTCTCTTCTCCGTCGCTCTCTCTTTCTCTTCCTCCATCTTCTCCTCTCTTTTTCTACTTTTTCTTTCTTCCTCACCGCACCACCGCTCAGCTTCACACTTCCGCTTCTCTCCGTCACCCTCTGATGCTTCCTCACTTTTGAAAAAATTTCCGCTTCTCTGATGCTTCCTCTAATGCTTCCTCAGCTTCACACTTCACACTTCCGCTATATTTACAAAGTTTGCGTTTTTTTTTCACGTTTTGGGTATTTTTTGTTTGCATTTTTTTATTTGGGTATTTTGCATTTTTTGTCTATTGCACTGCCAACTTCGGTGGGTCTTTAAAATGTGTGATTCTTCATGTTCCTGTTTTCCAAAATAAGATGATAATGTGGTTTCTTAAAAATTATAGGGTTTAGCTTACCGGTACAGTTTTACATGGATTTTCTCTATGGTGGTCATTTTCTGCCCATAAGTCACAACTTACTAATGTTTTTCTGGAGTTAATGTATAAGTGATTTCTGCTTTCTTTTTAAGGTTAAGAGCATTGCAGCAACCATTCTTGGCATTCCATCCTAGCCTATTGAGAGAAACCTTGGCATAAAATGGTTGTGCAGAACTTTTTCAGGTTTGCTGTGTATTTCTCTTTTGTATCATTGCCTAGAGTTACTGGAGCATATTATTCTACTTCTATAGTGTATAATAAGTATTATTGGGTGCATCAGAAATTGGTAATATTTATTTTATCTCTATTTTTTCGACTTCCTTTTTCTTTTCCCTCTGTTCTTGCTTGATTCCTTTAATGAAGATATCCATTGAGAGCTTAAATCTTGATCAATTCAACGATCCTATATAGCTTGTGCTTAGAATTTGAGTTTTCTATTTTAATTGTGAATTCATGAGCTGTTTGGCAAAATGTGTTTTGTTTATGAAGTGTTTGACAAAATGTCTCACTCAAATTTCTATTGTTTTGTTTATAAGATTTATTGTATATTGCAATAGGTATTTTAATGTTCTTCAATTTTCTATGATGGTTCAATTTTGGTTTCGGTTTCTGGATCTATTTTAATGTTCTTTTATTTTGTTTGCACGTGGATAATATTTTAGTCCATGACTGAGGCTCTGGAAACGCAAGCTCTCCATCAAGGTAACTTAACTAATTAACACAGTTTATTTTGTTAAATTATATTCTAATATCTTGAGTTATTATGTTAGGTATGGGCAACATAAGTCTGTGAGCAAAAGCAAAGAACTTGCAACATTCAGGTTTTTCTCTCATTCATATGGATGCCCAATCTTCTATTTCTGTAGCATATTAGTTTGAATTCTGAATAGATAATGGCTAGAATGAGTTTGGACCCTAATTTTGGTATTGGGATTTTGGTCTTCTTTATCAAATTGCTAAGTTAACTTCAAGTTGGAAATTGTTTGATAATGTATTGCTGATTCTACGCTCTAGAGTTCAATTCTTGCTTCCTTTATTCTTCTAATAAAATAAGTCTAATTCAGGCCAAAGTAGGTGGGACTATGCAATTATACATTTTCCATGCTTCAAGGATGAAAGGGCTCTTGCATGAGGGAGCATGTTAGAAATATAATATAAAAACCATTCTATGATAAAACAATCAAACTTGGATAGATAGATAGATATGAACTTGGCATGAATCTTTTCTTCTTTTTGCTTACTCTCTTGAAAATATATCATTTTAAAAATCCAGGTTACTGCTGCAAAAGTTTGGTTTGGTTACCAAAAACGAGAAAGGTAATGTTTATTAGACTTAGGTAAGGTTTTTAAATGCTTTTGATATGCTCTGTATTCTCTATCAAAGATTTCTCCAATATTTGATTTCGTGAATGTTAAAAATTTAGTTTTTATTTGTTGTTTGTGTTAGAGGCAAAGATTTCTCCAATGTATGCTCTGTAGCATATTTCTCCAAAAGTTTTTATCATGTTAGAGGCAAGGATTTATAAAGGTGGCAACACCAGCCTGCAATCTTGTGAGCCTAGAGCCCACTAATGTATGTTATTGGCTCTATTTTTCTTTTTTTCATGTATTTTTAGTCAATGAACCTCAATTCATCATGTTAATGCAGTTTTATATCAGCAATTTAGATAGGAAATTAAATGCAGTATAAATATCTAAGGAGTAGTATATAGTATATATCTGCAATTTAGATAGGAAATTAAATGTAGTATAAATATCTAAGGAGTAGTATATATATATATATATATATATATATATATATATTTATCAAGGTTTCAACATGCTTAATCCTGTGGCAAGGCTGGTGAAGGTATGTTGTTTCTATTAATATCCCTTACATAAAGAACTAATGTGAAATTTATATCATGTCCTTTTGCTTTGTAATATTTTTAGGAGCCTTTCAATGTTCATGTAAATATTTGAGAGAGGATGTAGGAGACAACATTGCTGAGTAAATGTACAGTTGTATATAAGAGACTGTGGCTTTATGTATCAATTTTATTTATGAAGAGAATGAGGCTCTTTATGAAAGAAAGAGAGAAGGTTTAGTAGATGTTGATAGAGCAAAAAAATTTGTAATCAGAGAAAATGGAGAATAAAAAAATCTATTAAGGTGCATTGTAATCCCTGTTTCAATATCATTTGTTCAACTACCCCTGATTGTTAAGCTGAATTTTGAATTTTCACATGCTTAATTCAATTGTTCAACTCCACCTGTAGCTCTTGATAGTGTAAGTTATTTTGTGTTTTTATTATGTTTCATTGTTATTACATAGATCAGTTTTGTCTTGTGACTAATTCAATTGAAATAATGGTTGTCATGCAGCAATGCTTTTCAGTCACTGCTGAATCTGATCCTAATTTGCTATCTTCCATAACACCATTTAAGCGGATTTCTACCAATACTGATACTCTGCTGGAAGACATGCAATTTGAAGATTTATCACAAATCCAACTATCGTGTACAAGGTTGAAAAAGCATATCAAAAAGGAGTAGAAGAGATTAAGCCTTATTGAAGACCTTTGTTGGATTTTTTTTGTTTTTTTGAACCAGTGTATTAAATAGTATGGTTGTATTTCAGCAATTCTGATACAGTTATGTTGTAATACCATGTGATTTAGACATTACTCTTGTCTTTTAAACATGGTAGTTATTTTGACATTATTTTGCCAATGTTAAGCAATCTAAGTTGGAAAAGTACGTTATTTTAACAATATTGAGCAATATAAGTTGTTTTTGTATGTTTGTCATTTTATAACTTACGTTTACTCTTGTCTTCTGCCAGTTTGCTTGCAAGCTTGTGAGATGCATTAATTTAGAAAGTTTATGTGTAGGTTTTCTACATAAATTATAAATTTACCTATGTTGATAACAAACCATACTTTATTATTGTGGATAGCACATTGAGGAAACTGAATTTCAGAATTTAATAATAAGATTATGCTAAGTGCAGGTTGTCATATCATGTTGGAGTTTATCATATATCTTATAATGTGTGTGGTCAAACTAATAAAAATGATAATAAGTATAAAGTAGAAGTTAAACTGTAAAAATATAAAGTCCATGTCACGGATGACAAATTTGGCGCACTAAATATATTAATGGCCCACCAAAACAATCTAATCCCTTAAAATAATAACAATAAGAAATGGAAGTACAGTTTGAGTTTAAGCTAGGTACATCTATGATATGACTGTTGTGAATCATTAATTTGGTGTGACTAATAAAACCAATAAAAAAAAGGTAATCTTTCAATGGTTCCTGCATCTAATGTCATCTCATAAGCAAAGGCTATGATTCATAGTGTCTTATCTCAATAAATGTGAGAGTGGAAGCCCAATAAAGTAGCAGTAGCTTTTCAAAATACTAAAGTTACATTATAACAGCTGTTACAAGGTATAAGAATGAAATAGAAAATCCAAATAAAATAGTGCATTTTACAGGCAAAAACCGCATATTATTCTTCATATGAAACACATAGTTTCTGATACAGTTCTTACTTCTCTACACCTGTCTTCCAAATACTCAGAAGCATTAGTACTAAGCTGGTGAATTCAATTTTTGCAAGATTCAGAATACTACTTGGCCAAATGGAATATTGTCGCTGTTATTTGTGTTGATCAATAAATAGTGTTTTCAATGGGATTCACAATAGTCTTCACTATTAAACTTTGTCAATCTCAACTGACAAGCATTATAAGCATTGTATTGAATCTTTCCAACAATGTTTGGTGAGCCTCAGCCAAATCAAAAGTAAAGGTAGATACTTGGTTTTTTCAATGTTATACTTACTATTGATGTTTCTCATAAGTGTTCTATTAAGCAAGATTGAAAACAATGTATGTTGTTTAAAAGCATTTGTTGTGGTCACAACCAATATATCTGTGGAGGACTGTCAATTATTTAAAAAAATATAAATGTGTTACAAGATGTTTAATACATGTTCGATTTGCTTGTCAAAGCCAAACCTTTGAAGGAGTCTTTGTAACGACAAAATGATAGCTGAGGTCAACGTTACTATTTGAACATTGGCACAAAGTGAAACATGGAACAAGAGGATTTCAAAAGAAAAATTGTCACAAAAGCTGCAAGAGCAAAACAAAAATATATTTTACAACAAAAGCATTTAGCACGTGAAACGCCTGAAAACAGAGGTACTCATTTATTCTGAGGAAATATCATTTAAGTTATTGATCGTATAACAAACAAGCTTCTGAACTCTGACTGTTATTATTATGAATTTAATCAATTATTACCTGACTTTTTCAGATCCACTCTCAGATTTGGTAAATGCTCAAAATGCAAGATTAAGAAGAAAAACTTATACTTCAAGGAAAAAAATTAGCAACATATAACCATAGTAGTGGTAACAAGATTAACAAAGTGAAGGAAACAAGAGGTTTAACATTACTACACTGAAAGTCAGAACTTCTATTGAATCATTTTATTATGTACATAGTTGTTATTAGTCAAACACTAATGATATAAATTTTTTTTTTACTTGTCAGCTCATTCAGAAGAAAGAATGACCTGTAAGGTAGCTAGACAAATTCCATTAGGCGATATTAGTAATACTTAGCCACAAGCAATGGACCTTCCAAACAAACGATATAAATCTTTCAAAAAGAATAGTTCGGTTAGAGCTAATTTGCTCAATCAATTTCATGTTGCATCTTCAACTTCCACTGCTGAGAAAGATAATGATAGGCATATTGATTGCATAGTACCTGAGGAGGCACATGAGACAAGACAGCAAATGAATGGTACTGTTGAAATTATTATGAAGCAAATGGATTATCAAAGCTTTATATATAATATAAAGAAATTGTGATTAACCAAGCCTGAAAACTGAAGTATAAGACTATTATGAATTATGCAGAACACAATCATAGTTGCAATGATGATGATGACAATCTATCAGATCAAAGCCATAATTATGATGACGAGATTACCACAGGTTTGTAGCAGATAAATGGTATAGTTCAATATTTGATTCTAAAACTGGAGGTATTAAATTTTTTATCTGAGAATCTAAAATGTTTTATAACATATGGTATATTACTAAAGTATAGGAAGTTTATCAATTATGCAGAAGATACTCAAAATTGCCATGATCTTGATGATGGTATATCAGACCAAAGGCATAATTGTGATCAACAGATTAGCACAGGTTTGTAAGTCTATTTAAAATGCAAATAACAACCTAAGGACTATTATGCATTATGTGAGACTAATGTATTTTTGTTTTTTTAGGATATCTTGACATAGGAGACCCTATTAGTACATGTGAATATTGCAAAGCTCAAATGTGGTATCAAGAAAGTAACAGAAAGAACAGAAACAAGAGTAATGGTAAATATAGTCTTTTTTGCAGCATTGGGAGGATTCAACTTCCTTTGCTTAAAGATCCACCATTACTTTTAAAACATCTACTATGTGATGAGGATGCACCACAAAGCAAAAATTACCAACAAAATATCAGGGCTTATAATATGATGTTTGCTTTTAGCTCTGTTGGTGCCAATATAGATAAAAGTGTATTGAAAGGAAAAGGTCCACCCATTTATAAAATTCATGGACAATCTTGTCATTTGATTGGAAGCTTATTACCAATGCCTGGAAAACAACCAAAGTTTGCTTAACTCTATATCTATGACACTGAAAATGAAATCAATAACAGAATTGGCGCAGCAAGGTAAATTTAAGCTTATTATGTTCTGCAAATTTTCTATTTTGTAAAGATATATATATATATATATATATATATATATGGATTAACAATATGTTATCATGCTTAGATGGGAGCACATTGTTGATCCAGACCTTGTGTCAAAGTTAAAAGAAATGCTGGATGAACACAATGTGTTTGCTAAATCTTTTAGGATGGCAAAAGACAGATTTAACATTTCACAAGCTGAAAAGCTAAATCTGCATCTGATAGCAGATAGGAAAAAAGATGGAAGAATTTATAATCTTCCAACAGTTTCTGAAGTGGCTGCAGTTATAGTTGGTGATGCAACTCAACCTATCAATAGAGATATAATACTTGAAAAACAAAGTGGCCGATTACAAAGGATCAATGAGCTACATCCAAGTTATCTTGGATTGCAGTATCCTTTGTTATTTCCTTATGGAGAAGATGGATACCGCAACGATATAAAACATAGAAATATGAATGATTCAAATGTAAGAAAGAGAAACAAACTAACTATCAGAGAGTTCTTGTGTTTTAGGCTACAATCCAGAGATTGCGAAGGTCAAACTTTATTGAGATCCAAAAGGTTATTTCAGCAATTTATTGTTGATGGTTACACAATGATGGAAGCAGAACGATTAATGTTCATAAGAACTCATCAAAAGCAACTACGTTGTGATAAATACATCACGTTAAAAAACTCACAAGAACCCAATAACAATGTCTCAACCATTTTTGGGAAACGTATTGTTCTACCTTCATCTTTTGTTGGCAGCCGCAGGTTCATGGATCAATTATACTTTGATGGAATGGCCATATACAGCACTGTTGGGTTTCCAGATTTGTTTCTCACTTTCACTTGTAATCCATATTGGCCTGAGATCCAAAGGATTCTGTCTCCTCTTAACTTAACTGCAGCTGATCGGCCAAATATTGTTACAAGAGTATTTAAAATCAAGCTAGACCAACTAATGTCTGAATTGATAGATAAGCATATTTTAGGCCATGTTGTAGCATGTAAGATCTACACTCCTAACTCAAAACAAAAATTTATTGATTACAATAATTTTAGGTGTTGCTGGAATTGTTATATACATCAGTTTAACCATTTTATCTTTTGATTACAGATATTTACACAATTGAATTCCAAAAAAGAGGATTGTCACATGCGCATATCTTGCTATTTCTAGCTCCTGCCTGCAAGTATCCATCTCATGCAGACATTGATAAAATCATTTTAGCTGAGATACCAGATGCAATTGAACAACCACAATTGTATCAATGTGTCAAAAATCATATGATGCATGGTCCTTGTGGACAAGCTAAGAGAAACTCTCCATGCATGAAAGATGGCAAATGCAGTAGATTTTTCCCAAAAAAGTGGCAACCTCAAACTGTTGTCGACCAAGCTGGATATCCTATTTATAGAAGGCGGAATGATGGAAATCACATTGAAAAAAAATAACATACATTTAGACAGCAGACATGTAGTGCCATATAATCCAACTTTGCTATTGAAATTCCAAGCTCATCTCAACATAGAATGGTGTAATCAGTCAACATCCATCAAATATTTATTCAAATACATAAATAAAGGATATGATCAAATCACTGCTGCTGTTGTACCTGTGCAAACTGAGGATGGTACAATAGCACAATGTGTTGATGAGGTTAAACATTACATTGATGGTAGGTACATTTCTCCTTGTGAAGGTTGCTGGAGGATATTTTCATTTCAAATTCACAAAAGACAACCTGCAGTAGAAAGGTTGTATTTTCATTTACCTGGTGAAAATTCAATAATCTTTGAAGATGATGATGACATTGAGGCTTTGTTGTCCAGGCCAACTGTTAAGGACTCAATGTTTACATCTTGGCTACAAGCTAATTCCATTTTCAACGAAGCAAGGCAGTTAACTTATGTGCAGTTTGTCAGAAAATTTACATATGTTGCTAAGGACAGACGTTGGTCCCCACGAAAACAAGGTTATACCATTGGAAGGCTTAACTGGGTCCCTCCATGTACTGGTGAATTGTTTTATCTTAGGATGATGTTGTCTGTTGTCAAAGGACCTACCACTTATGAACAAATTCGTACAATCAATGGTCAGCTTTATGCATCATTTAGAGAAGCTTGCTTTGCTATGGGATTTTTGGAAGATGATAAGGAATATATTGAGGCTTTAAAAGAAGCATACCAATGGGGTTGTGGCCACTTTCTAAGAAAATTATTTGTTACCATGCTCCTATCTAATAGTATACAAAGACCAGAATATGTATGGTCTCAAACATGGGAGTATCTAATTGATGGTCTTTTACATGATCAAAGAAAAGTTACGAACATTCCAGGTAAAAATAGCAAAATTAAAAACTTCTTTATGGACTTGCAGCATGTCTTATGGAGTAGTTTATTAATTAAATTCTTTTTGTTTTTAGATTTACAATTGCCAAGTGAGCAGTTGCAAAATTTAGCCCTGCACCATATTGAACACATATTGCAGTCAAATAAGAAATCGCTCAAGGATTTTCCATGCATGCCTTTTCCAAGTGGTATTCATCAACCAAATGTCGGGAATCGATATATATATGCTGAGCTTGATTTTGACAGAAATCAATTGCATCTGGAATTTGAATCCTACTTGGCAAGTTTAACAGGTCAGCTAATTAAACTATAGATACAAAGTTATTGACAATTAAACGAGTCATTCAAAATTTATAACCAATTAACGTATCACCTGATGTTGTATAATACAGATGTGCAAAGGCAGGTTTTTGATTTAATCATTAATTCTGTAAGCAGACAGGCTGGTGAGATGTTTTTCCTATATGGATATGGAGGTACTGGCAAAACATTTATGTGGAAGACATTGGCCTCTGCATTACGTTCCAAAGGACAAATTGTTTTAACTGTTGCTTCAAGTGGTATAGCGTCATTATTATTACCTAATGGTAGAACTGCACATTCAAAGTTTTCTATTCCTGTGCCTACCTTGGAAAACTCCACTTGCAATATCCACAAAGGTAGTGAACTAGCTGAACTGTTAAAGGCAACAAAATTGATAATTTGGGATGAGGCTCCAATGGCACATAAGTACTATTTTGAAGCATTGGATAAAATAATGAAGGACATTATGTGTATATCTGATGCCAATAGTCTGCCATTTGGAGGAAAGGTTGTTGTTTTTGGAGGTGATTTTCGCCAAATCTTACCTGGAATACCTAGAGGTAGCAGATCAGACATTGTCCATGCTACTCTTAATGCATCGTATCTGTGGGATGATTACAAAGTGTTAAAGCTGACAAAGAACATGCGATTTTATCAGAACTCGGCAAGTGAAAACGCTGAAGAAATCAAAAGCTTTTCTGAATGGCTTTTAGATGTTGGTGATGGAAAACTAGGCCAAGGTGATGATGAATTTTCTGAGATAGAAATACCATCTGATTTTCTCATTACAGACTTCAATGACCCTATTGAATCCATTGTCAATCATACCTACCCACATATCAGGGACAATTATAACAATGAAAATTATCTCAGCAACAGGGCTATATTAGCAACAACCATTGAAGTTGTCGATCAATTAAATGACTATGTTTTGAACATTATTCCAGGT
>PYAF01003926.1:1945675-1986030 GCA_007407185.1 Glycine tomentella | reverse complement strand
CTTCAATGACCCTATTGAATCCATTGTCAATCATACCTACCCACATATCAGGGACAATTATAACAATGAAAATTATCTCAGCAACAGGGCTATATTAGCAACAACCATTGAAGTTGTCGATCAATTAAATGACTATGTTTTGAACATTATTCCAGGTGATGAAAAAGAATATTTAAGCTCTGATTCAATTGACACCACAGATATTTCTGATTGTGAGGCTTACCATACTATTACACCAGAATTTTTACATTCATTGAAAACATCTGGATTACCTAATCATAGAATCATACTCAAAATAGGGACACCCATTATGTTGATTAGAAATCTTGATCAAGCTGAAGGGTTGTGCAATGGTACAAGACTTATTGTGTCTAGAATGGCTAATCATGTTATTGAAGCTCGAATAATTTCTGGTAAAAACATAGGCAGTTTGGTCTACATTCCACGAATGTCATTATCACCATCCGAATCTCCATGGTCATTCAAAATGATAAAGAGACAATTCCCACTTATAGTGTCATTTGCTATGACCATCAATAAATCTCAAGGCCAATCTCTTGAATGTGTTGGATTATACCTTCCCAATCCAGTTTTCAGTCATGGTCAGCTGTATGTTGCATTCTCAAGAGTAAAGAGTAAACGCGGATTGAAAATTCTCATTCACGACCAAGAAGGAAAACCACAAAATACAACTACCAATGTGGTTTTCAAAGAAGTGTTTCAAAATCTTTAGTATGTCAAATTGTATGAAACAATCTATAGAAAGTGGCTACTGTCATACATAATGTTTTGGTTCAACTCTAATATAGGATGAACTCATATTAAGTTTATGCCTTTTTTAGAACACTATCATCACACATAATACCAGTATCACACATAACACCAGCATCGCATATAAGATCGACTCATATTAAGTATTTCATAATGTTTGTTTTTATCAATTGTTGAATCAGTTGGGGCCTGAGAGGCGGTGGTTTACCCTTGTATGTTAAATATAAAATGATGCATCACCTTTCATCATGAACTGTCAGACTTTTCTGTGATAGTCAAAGTCAGTAACTATATATAATTCTGACCACATTAGAATGATTAATAATTTTCTTGGTATCAGATGCTAAACCTTAAGGCTGCTAGCATTGCCTCAACCTTAAACCAATGTTGTTGGTTAATATATATTAAAAACCACATTTTTATCGCAGCTTTGCTAGCATGTTTAATTAATTGGATTTGGAATAAATTTGAGCCTTATTTTAAACAATTGCAAAAATTCAGCCTTATTATACCATTCATACTGGAATATTTTTACCACCTATTTTTCCATATCACTCTGTTTCATGACAACGTATATTAAGTGCAAATTATTAACAAACAGATACTTGCAGTTTGTATCATCACACATAACTACAATGTTTGAAGATCACAATCTTAATATAAATAACTATTTTTTTTTATAAAAAAAAAGACAATGATTGATAAATCGTATTTTATTCAATTTGAAGGCTACATGAGTTGTTTTGCTCAAAGTTGTGTTGTCTTAACTAATTCATTGTGCCATTTTCCTATAAATCTTTCATGGAACATAAGGCTTAATATCTGGTAAGAAACACCAAATCCTCTGGCATAGTATCAGTGGCATAGTATCAGTTGAATTACCAAAATCCTCTGTTCTTGATATCATCTACAGCAAATCAGACATTAAGTTTATTATGCTTTCAGGTGTTAAGGCTATACGCCTATACCATTTCAGTTCAAGAACAATGTTTTTACTTTTTTTTAACCTTAAGTATTTATGAAAATTAGTTTACCTTTATTGTTTGGTGCTTCTGTGTATGTTTGGTTTGGACCTATGTTAGTTGCTGCAATGACTACTAAAGTATGTATGCCATTTTATCTTATTATGTTTTCTTAACAAAATACATTTGATCAATTATAATTTTTCCAATCAGTTTCACAAATTATAAAAGACAGAGTGATTTCTAATTGCTTGATCGAAATTATGTAAAGCTTTTGTTGCTCTGTAAACTGAACACAAATCTAGCCAACTATATACTTATAGGCTTTAAGTTCTATAATTGCAAAACTTATCTGCCTTTGGAAAAACAAACCCAACCAATATATAAAAGTAACACCAAAGTAAATAAAAACTTGAAGTGATAAATAGTTAAACAAATTTATCAGATGATCCAAAAATTCTTTTTTTTAAAGCCTATAAGTATATAAAATAATAGTTAAATAATAATAAGATCAAGTAGTGTTTGTTATAGGATAATCAAAGGTAATTAATTTAAATTACTTTATCAATAATATCATTTACGACAAATAATTATTCTCTTAACCATCATGGATAAACTGTATTGGAAAAAAAGTTTTATTTTGAAAAGTATTTAACATAGTTACATATTAAATAATTATCAATATTTTTTAATTAAATATATTATTTAGTTTTAAATTTTTATCATATAAAATAATTGATAAAAAATTATAATACAGTAGTGACATTTTTAAAAAAATAATGTTTTTATTTTTATTCTTTAAATTTAATCCATATTTTGGAATTTTGGAATTTTCTTATTTAATTCAATTCTTACAATAATAACTCTAATGACATTTAATTAATATATTATAAATTTTTTTTTGATTCTTTAGTATAGGACAACCAAAGTTAATTAATTTAATTTACTTAATCAATAATATTATAAATACAATATTTTTAGTTCTGATAGAGATAAAATATTTTCTTTAACCAAACACACTAAAAAAATTCACTAATCATAAAATTAATTCTATTCACTGCAAAATTGATTTTAAGAAATTATAGTTTACATTACAATAAAAACCAGACCGGAGGCAAACAACTTTTTGTGTCAAATATTTGGTCATGATTAAATTAGCTTTTGGACACTAATATGTGTTCATACACTCTTTAAATATTTTGTGTTGATTACCAATTTTTTTTGTATCACTGAAAATCTTTAACCAAACAAACTAAAAAAATTCTCTGATCATAAAATCAATTCTGATCAATTCTATTCATTGCAGAATTGATTTTAAGAAATTAAAGTTTACATTACAGTCACGATAAAATCAGGTCACCAAAGACAAGACAAACAACTATTTGTGTCAAATATTGTCATTGTTGAATTAGCTATTGGACACTAATATGCGTTTATACATTCTTTAAATGCTATGTGTTGATTACCAATTTTTTTTATCCCTGAAAGTTTTTTACATATGCTTAACCAAACATGACAACCTTTTTTTTTTTTTTCAATTGCTATAGTTCAACATTAAGACATTACAATTTTTTTATATTCACTTTGCTTAATGTAACCTATTGGATTAGTTATGTGCTATCACATGACTGCATATTTCTTGATTAGGCACCATTTGTTTATTCGATCTTATTAGACACTTTCTGTATATTCGATCTTTTCGACTCATGATACATGAGATATTTTTTTAAAATTGTTTATTTTTTTTCATTGCTATACTTTTTTACTTTTATTTTTAAGTTTCCTTATTCAATAATTCTTAATCAATTTGGATTGTGGTTATCAAATTACATAATCAAAGCTTCTAAATACAAATATTTTAGTTATTATATATATAAACATTAAATTTATTTTATAAAAATCTAGTGTAGTATGGCGGGGCAGAGCATAGCCCTTCCTTTTTACATTTGTTAAATACACCTTTTGTGTTAACTCTATCAAGTCTATATTTTACTGTGCAAACCATGTTTTGTTCTTATAATTATGACTTCATCTTATATTTTCCTATGGTTAGACCACTTGACAATTATATATAAGACATTATTAAAATTTAATGTTTTAGTTCTTTACTGAATTTGCTGGTTATATTCTAATCATCGATGTAAATGTGATAATCCAAGAATTGCAAAATATTTTGTCATGGTTGAATTAGCTAATGAACACTAATTTGTGTTGATTACCAATTTTTTTGTATCCCTCAAAGCTTTTTTTACACATGCTTAACCAAACATGACAACCTTTTTTTTCAATTGCTATAATTCAACATTAAGACATCACAATTTTTTTTATTTATATTTACTTTGCTTAGTTCAACCTATTGGATTAGTAATGTGATGCAAATTTATTGATTATGCATCTTCTGGTTATTCGATCGTATTAGTCAATTTTTGGATATTAGATATTTTTGACACATCATATGTGAAATATCTTTTCAAAATTGTTTATTTTGCTTTCATTGTTATACTGTTTTGCTTTTTATTTTTAAGTTTGCTTATACAATAATTCTTAATCATTCAACTTTAAAATTACTTTATACAAATCTAGCATAATACGGCGGAGTAAAGCGGAGCCGACCCGTGCGTATGTGCACGGGTACTAATACTAGTTAGATTTAGAAAAAAAAAAAAAGTTCAATACCCTTAAAACGTCTTATTTTAGTCCGTACAGTTGTAATTTGTTTATCCCTTCAGTTCTCGTCATCTAAAGTTGCTTATCGCCATTTGAAATGAATATGGATAAATAACCTTCGTCACGTTCCTTTCTTGTTATATTAGTTGACACTAAATAACGATAATCAAAAGAGTAAAACAATTGTAACTATGAAGATCAAAACGAGATGTTTTAAGCTATATGGATTAAAAAGAAAGTTGTTACAATTATAAGGACCAAAAAGATAATTAAATCTAAAAATAAAGGTCAAATTTGTTATAAATATTTTGACCGTCACTCAAATATACCCTTAAAAACCAAGCATTTCAATGAATGCTTTGTTTGCACTCATACAAAACTTTGGGATGAATTCAAATCTATGCATGGTTAGTTTAATTTATATATTTAAAATATTAATAATCACTTTTACAAACAAGTATGTGTATCAATTGATGTAAAATTGTTTTATCAAAATCAGTAATTTTATGTCCCAGTCTTGAATATGTAATTACTTGAAATATTTAGAAGAAGAACTTTATCCTTTACTTTAATATGATTGTTTTAAAAAAAGAAACTAATTATGATAATCATTTTATTATAAGCATTTTTTTTAAAAGAAAATTTTGAAAAATAGCTTATGCAAAAGAATTTCATCGATCTGCCTTTAGATCTACAATTTTCTTGGATCAGAGGACCTGGGTACAAGTATACCTTTAGTAGTAACTAGGGCTTCTGTTTGCCTTAATTTTTAGTAATTTTAAAAGAATCCAAGCCCAAATCCAAAATTTCCATGCCAACGTATGTCTTCGCACAAAATAACTCTGTAAGCTCAAAATAACTGCAAATCAAACATTTATATATTAATGAAACGAAAGTTAATAGCATGTTTGGTTCAGCTAAATTCTACATAAATAATCATTTATTTTCCAAAAGTTCCCTAAAAAATTGAAACAAAAAAGCAATTGTTTTTTTCTTAAATAAATTCATTAAATTGAACCAAATATGTATTAAATCATTCTTCTTTAGTCTCTATACTTGGCCACCCTTGATCAGCCTGTAACTTGACAAACTCGGCCAATATCTTGATATCTTCATCTTCCAAACGAGCTCCAAATGTGCACTGACCCCGTGGCATGCACTCTTTACCAAAGCCCTGCAAGCAAGTGTAAGACATTCTTTGACCAAGTATGTAGGAATCGAAAACAAGTAACAGACAGTTTACAACACTCACATACCCAGCCTAATCAATTGAACTAGATCCTTTTGGTTGACCAAATAGAATCTAGATATGAATTATTTAAACCAGTAAACATAAATGTGAATGATGAAAGACAAAATGTTAAGGCATCAAGTGAAGGAAATTAACAATGTATATGTATGTGCATTTAGTGAAAGTGAAAAATAAGAGAAGTTAATTTTAACCATACAAAACTATACATATATGGTCAAGATTGATTTCACTCAAATACTTGATAATCTATTTATGTTTTTATGATTTAAATTAACTAATGTTCTAATGGGTTGCCTATTTCCCTCTTTCCTACACATCCATTATAACGCAGAGAGCTCATCTTACAAGATAACTTACTGGCATTCGTCCTTTGCCATAATAGGTGACACGATAGATTGCTTCTTCTGTATCAACTCCATTTCTGTTGAGCAATAACATTTGGATTATTTCAAAGATATACCAAAAAGACTCAGAAATTTGCTACAACTGTTGCAAGAGACCAACAAACTGTGACTTTCAAATTCACATTTGTTGATACTCCAAAGAACTTGCTAAGCAAGCAATTTACAAGAAAGATATATTGATTCATGCCTTCAATCTAAGAAAGATGAGTTTGCAACTTGCATTGGAAATAGTTGATACTTGATAGATTATTTTCATTCTTTATTAAGTATGAAAGAAATGAGCTCTGAAATTTTTAGTTTCAACTAAGACTTGAAATGTATCCTTTACAAATTTCAGTGCTTTCTATTCCATATATTCAATTCACAGCATGAGGGTGCTTAGGTTTAATTTACTCCATATACCTCTGTAAATCCTTTGCAAATAGAGTTGCGCCCTGTAAGTTAAAATAGTGGAAAAGAATAAGGAACAACGAACAAATGAATTTCAGTTTGCAAGGACATAAAGAGATGCATGTCATGGATAAGGGGATGCCCTACCGGTTGTATTATGTTTCCACCTGCATCGTGGCATCCAATACAAGCTTGACGAAACAATGTGGTTCCTCTCTGAATATCTACGGTTTGAGCACTTGAAACTGTAGAGTAGAAGAAGTTAAACATGAACTACATGTCTCTTCCATGTAAAGATTACCTTTAGAATAGCTTGTAAGTCTAGAAGTGCTAGTTAGTTTGCATATCAATAGTAAACTTTCTTGTCTTACATCTAATTTAAGTGAGACAAGATAAAGCCGAGGAAACAACCTAGTTGATCCAATAACTGTAAACAGATTCTAGCCAATTGGCACACACAAATATTTAGCAAGCATTAGATACTGTACATTTTCAGTCTATAACCCTACGCCACTTTGTTATCATTAACAATTAGAAACAGATCAGAATTCTTAATATAGAGCTATTAAATCAGTCAACCCTTGAGTGCATGTTCTTTGATCGTTTAGCAACATACAATTATACAAACATGAGAATCCAAGAAAAAGAGAGAAATTGGGATTCGGTAAAGTGGAGTTAATTGAATGAGAAGAAGATTGCATCATGACTTATATTCAAGAGGGAAATCTACTAACAAAGGAGTGTCATAACCAATTTTTTTTTTTTTTTTTAGTCTCTAACTATCTATATCCAATACATTTCTTCCTCTTCAACTGGGATTTTCTCATATACATACAGTACCAAGGTGCCACATGTCTAAATTACAAATGCAAGATGGTTTTTTAGTCTTTACATAAAAACCTTGCATTACTTCCAGCCTTCTCGGTGTTTTTCAATAGTTTAATAGACAAATGTTTTCATGCTGTCCATCAATAAAAAATTATTCTTAGTATGACTTTTGTTTTGATTATTATAAAAATTAACAAAATTACGATAATTTGTGATTGTATAACTGGATAAATGATATATATATATTATTTATTCATTATTCTATTACATGTATCTTTCAAGAAGAATCATGCATCTAAGATTTGGTTCTTGCTTGATGTGAAACTATCATATGATTCATATTTCATCAAATAAATTATTTTCTACATCAGCAAAAAGAAAAAAAATGATTTTGAAAAGGAGCCGTATAAAACAAGAGTAGGTGTATGGCATCATGTTGGCAGTCAAGTCATTTGAATCATAAGCAGGGGCATTTTAGTCTTTTAAAAAGAGAACATGGATAAGGAGTGGTACTAACCTGGAGTGCTGCAAATTGGAGATAAGACTAGAAAAGCAGCCACAAGAGGAGGAGCAAAGCTCTTGAAAAACTTCACTTCATTCTTCCTTGTAGAAATTGTCTTCTCTTCCCTCATCACATTGTCCTTTTAATCAACAATTCAATACCCAGCATTCTACTTGTCAGTCTCTCTTTTTCTTTTTCTGGCTTAACATATAACACACAATTCAAAATCACACAGGAAAAGTGAGATAGAGAGACAGGAGTTTTACCTTAATAGAGAGGAGGTGAGTGTAATCAGTGCAACCAGAAATCAAAGAAGCAAGTTTCATTTCGTTTCTTCCTATATAATAAGAAGAAAACCTTAAGCCAACTGAAACAGGATATGTCTACAGCGTACGAGTCCCAGGAGTGGTTGCTTAACTCCAATCCACTCACTAACACACGTGACACGTATACTTATATTTTATATAGACTAGCCGAAACATCGGGGAGGACAAGGATCGAGTTTAAATTTTGGGTTTCTTTTATTAGTTTTTATCTTCAAAGAAAAAATTCATTGGAATTTATTGTGTGTTGAAAGAAAGTAGTATGTGGTTTGAGGAATAGACGAAGGTTTAGAGAGGTGTGTGTGGATGAGGAGAAAAAGAAAAAAAAAGCTAAAGCTATTTTTATTTTAGGAAGAGAGGTGTGTGTGGATGAGGAGGGAAAAAAAAACTAAAGCTATGCTTATTTTAGGAAGAGAGGAAATAAATGAGATACATTTTGTATTTTTCACGAGAGATTCACACTTTTTATATTTTATTTTAATTCAATTTGTTTTCTTTCTATTTTTATACTTTGAACCAACCACACTCTTAAGAGGTGAAAAGAGATATAATAATGTTGTATTTGGTTAAGAGAAAATAAATAAAGTAGATGAAAATAAAAAAGGAGAATAAAAATAGACGAGCAATAAAATGATAGGCAAATGTGTTTGATTGAAGAGAAATTGAAAAGAAATGAGGAAAGAAATAGAAAAATAGTAAAAATAAATGAGAAATAGTACAGCGAATCCCATCAATTTAAAAAAAAAAATTCATTCACTCACATAGTCTTATTTCTATCTCACCCATATTATTTCTATCTGTTGTTCCGAACACATCATAACCCTCCTATCTCATGCTTTTTTTTTATAAGATTCTCCTTGGCATAACTTTCGGAGAGAAGAGCTTCCTCCATTTTTTTGTTTAATCTTTATTTGAGACTCTACAATGGAGGTATGCATGTCTTCTCTAACCCTAACGAGAACAAAACTAGCTATCTTCTGTAAGGCGCATTTCTGTCCATATAAGAGGGGGAGGGGTGTGAGGAAATAAGCTAGAACTAAAAATTTAATTAAAAGTAAAGATGGGGTGTGATAATAGAAGAAAAATGAGTGAGAATAACAAATCTCTTTCCTAAGCAGGCCTTTAGATTTGAGAATGGATAGACTCAAGCCCATAATTAGAAATAGGCAACCAATTTTTCTTCATCTTGTACACTATTTGCTTGATATGCCAAGTCAACGATCTAATCCAAACTAATAAAATAACATATATTCCCCATTTATTTGCTTAAACACGTTTATAGGCTAAAATGCTTAATTACTCAATTATTATGGATACTAGTATTTTTCAATCAACTCCCCTGTATCTACTAAATTAAGAAACCGGTATGTTATGTTTACAAAATTTTAAGAATGAATAACTATATCCACAACTTCATATTTTTTCATTTTACCTTGTTAAATAGTAAGAAATTATCAGATGAGCAAAGTTGGTGGCCACAATAAAATCCTTATAAGTGGCAAATAATTAAATTTGTCCATTCCACGTTATCGTATCTTCCTCAAACTCTGAACATTCCGTGCAGCGCAGAGCCTTGCTGGCATACTCACCGTGACGAAATTAACCTCTTTACGTAACAGCACACAGCGATTTCCCCAAATCATCGAAACCCTAACTCGTGATGGCGATTTTGCTGGGCGAAATTCTTCAGTCGCTGGAGCTGTGGCTGAAGCTGATCAAGAACCCGCAGCCGCAGCCCTACGTGAACCCTAATCTGGACCCCGTTTTGCTGGTGCCCGGTGTCGGTGGCTCCATGCTGCACGCCGTTGATGAAACCGACGGAAGCCGTGAACGCGTCTGGGTTCGCTTCCTCAACGCCGAGTACACGCTGAAGACCAAGCTTTGGTCGCGTTACGATCCTTCCACCGGTAGGACCTAATTTTCGTTTTACGAAATTAAATAAAGCACGTTGAAAGCTGAAACTCGTGCTATTTTGTTGTTCGTTGATGCTGTCAATGTTCTGAAGATGTTTTCGGATTGAAGAAAAATAAAATTGATATCGAGTTAAGTGAAATTGTAGGTCTATATGGTAAAAAATTAAAAATACAAATTGTTCGTTACTTTTTTTTTTTTTTTTCCCTTGCTTTGCAACAACTTATTAAATAATTAATGATTGCAGTTAGACAGGGAGCAAACCTTGTGATAATAGTTTAATTAAGAGTTTATCACATTGAAAACTTATTTCTTTTGATTAGATTCACCGATCACCATGGAAGTTATTAACTGCATGTTTGGTTTAATGTTTATCAGTATTTGATGCACGTCGAGCAAAAGCTACCAATAGTAGTTTCTGAGTTTTAGTTTTACGCTATTGACATGAAAATGCCACATGACTCACAAATTTGATGTGCAAACAAACACCAGCTAAGTAAAAGAGCTTATAGGAGCCACTTTCTTAAAGCTTAAGTATTTGCCTTCAAATTTTAACTTAAGTGCTCATATGATAAGTCCAAACAAGCTCTGTAGAAGCTATTCCAAATAGCCCCGGATTTGTATTCTTATGTCTTTAATGCTCGTGCTGTATTCAAGCTTATGTGCCTGCCTGGTTTATTTTTCTCTTTATACTGAAATAATTTGTGTTTTGTGCTGAAGAGTGTGCTGTAAGAAACTTTGAATTTGGTGATCTTAACATACCCAATAATCTATTTTGAAACCAGGAAAAACCGAGTCCATGGATCCAAATTCAACAATTATTGTTCCTGAAGATAGACATGGACTCCATGCAATTGACATTTTGGACCCTGACTTGGTATGGTTGTTTGAAACTGAGTTGCTTGAATTGCAATGCAAATAGCCTAGCAATTTATTCATGAATCCTGTATAATTCTTTTGTGCAGATGTTTGGGAGTGATTCTGTGTATTATTTCCATGACATGATCGTTGAAATGTGTGAGTGGGGGTTTGAAGAGGGAAAGACGCTTTTTGGTTTTGGATATGATTTTCGCCAAAGTAACAGGTACCTAATTAATTTAAAGCTGGAGCAATTTAACAAATCATGGAAAAGGAGTCATTTCCCTTCTCTTCACTAATCCATAAATAGTGAAATTAAAAATTTCAAACACCCTACTCTTCAAAGATGTACATGTTATGGGATTATTTTATGTCATCTTTCTGCAAGGAAAAACTGACTCTATATTTTTTTTAATAATGGAATTGATTTGTAAAAATTTTGCAGAGTATTTTCATAGTTTGTTGTTATTATTATGAAAGGATAAGTTTTCTGAGGAAGCTATCAGCTGATAAATATACATAGCCTGAAGTAAACTGTAATTGTGCAAATGAATTTAATCTGATTGATGTCTCTCCAGTGTATCTTTTGGCTATTGGTTGGTGGTATGATTTCCCACAATCCTAAGTATAAGGTCTCTAACAAGTATATAACCTAATAAAAGCAATTTTTTTTTTACATTTGCTCTGTTTATTTCATTTAGGTTGAAGGAAACAATGGATCGGTTAGCTGCAAAGTTAGAATCAATTTATAATGCTGCAGGAGGGAAGAAGATAAATATTATAACTCATTCTATGGGTGGTCTTTTGGTGAAATGTTTCATGTGCCTGCAAAGCGATGTAACACATCTGTTAAGCTTCTCATATAAGTTTTATTTTATTTTGTAGTTTCAATTTGTGGTTTATACACTTCAATCTTGGAATTTATCTACTGCTGAAACATGTCTACATTTTGTTCATGTCTTTTTCAGATTTTTGAGAAATATGTTAAGAATTGGGTTGCAATTTGTGCACCATTCCAGGGTAAGTAATTCTATTCTATATTTTATAAGAAGTATGTAATTATAATTAAGGATATTTGATGAATGATTCTTTTAGCTTTTGAATTCAATTTATAATGATGGGTCTGTTAAAAATTTGTTTTCCTTCTTTAATATATTTGAAGAAGTCAACGTCATGTTTTCTTCATAGGCTAAAATAGTTGATGGAAAAAAATGTGCATAAAAAGCATGATCTTCAAATATCAAAAGAGAAGTGTTATATCACTCACTGTCATTTCACTTGATGTTGACCAAAATATGATTTGAACTTAATAGTTTGCTTTTGTTGCCTTCATATATCATCTGTATTGTTTTAGCTACTTAGAGGTTATTTTAATTTTTGGTATGCCATGGAAAAGTGCATAATGGTGTTGTTGTACTTGTACATTGTTCTGAAGGTGCACCGGGAACCATCAATTCTACCTTTTTAAATGGAATGTCATTTGTGGAAGGATGGGAACAAAACTTTTATATTTCCAAATGGAGCATGCACCAGTTGGTACATATCAGTTACTTTTGTCTTCTGGATTTGTGTTTTGAATTTGTTTATCTGTAGTTTCCTAATACAAAACCTTTATATTTGTGTTTTGAGTTCGTGTCCTAACTGTCTCAGCAATTTATCCTTACCTTTCAGTGAAGGCAATTACAACTAGTGCAGATAGATTAAGTGTTTATTAACCAGTCTGAAGAAATCGGAAACTAATGATGATGAGATCTTCCCTAAACCAAAGTCAAAAACCTGAATTGCTTAATTAATTGTCACACTTCCCAATTATGCTTTTGAACTCTATGGTTATACCAGAAGAAAAAAGAATTCAGTGACATAATACAAAATAATAAAAAAATAGTTTTGGCTGCTATTATTTATAGTTTTATAAATATTTATTTTATTATTGGATTACACTTTCATCTTGTAAGATCTTTTAATATAGACTACATGATTTGGATTTTCCAGTGTATGTATTGTTGGATGGTGTGTTCTCTATTTCTATTGTTTGTGCTGCTTCCCTGTGTAAAAGATTATTTAAAGCATAATCTTGCTTGCATTTCTTTTGTATGCATGCATCCTTTTTTATTCATGTAGTTCTCTCTCTTTCTCTCTCCCTCTTTCAATTTTTGGTATTTACATATTTTGATATTGTATTGTTTATTGAAGCTTGTTTCAATGTCACAGCTGATTGAATGTCCATCAATATACGAACTTATGGGTTGTCCTAATTCTCATTGGCAACATATTCCTGTTCTGGAATTGTGGCGTGAGAGACATGATTCTGATGGGAAATCACATATTGTTCTGGAGTCATATCCACCATGTGATAGCATCGAGGTTTTGAAGCAAGCTCTTTTAAATAACACAGTGAGTTACCAGTGTTAACTTTCTCAGCATGCAAATTAATGGAATTAAGTATCACTAACATTTCCATGAAATTGAATGTGTTATTTCTATACTAATAATGATAAGTGGATAATTTGAAATGGAAGACATCATAATATAAAGATGCTTTGTCTTTTTCGTATTGAGAGCTGAACTTGGAAGTTGAGCATAGTCTCTATTCTCTTTAAGCAAATCTTTCTGTGTTTTTTTCTTTTTTTGTTGGGGGGGGGGGGGGGGGGGGGGGGGGGAGTGGAGTGGAGGATTTCTTGTTTTCACATTAGAATACATTAATGCAGGTTAATTGGGGGGAGAAGAGTGCAAGTATTTCTATTCAAGATCTACTCATCTAGGATGTTTATTGGGCAGCTTAATTAGATTGGTATGATATCTATCTGATATTCAGGTTAATTATAATGGTGTGGATTTGCCCCTGCCCTTCAACTTGGAGATCTTGAAATGGGCAAACAAAACATGGGAGATTCTATCTTCGGCCAAACTTCCCTCGCAAGTTAAATTTTACAACATTTATGGGACCAGTCTTGACACACCTCATAGTGTTTGGTAATGCCTCTATCTATTCTTTGGATGTACCATGGTTACCCTAGAAATGGTATTCTGTGAAGTGTATTAAGAATGGACTAGTGGATGCAAGTAGGTATTTATAATTCTTTTGGAAATGTGACCACTGACCATCACTTTAACATAACTATTATTCTGCAGCTTTGGAAGTGGGGACAAGCCTGTCACAGATCTGCAACAGCTATGTTATTTCCAGGTCAATACATTTGCGATTGTGTTAAATATGTTTCATGATTCGTGTTTACATATCAAAGGAGAGGGATGGCCATATGCTATGGTGGACGGCTGCATGCAATATTGATTCCCCAAGTTTACAATATAGTTTTCTTTCTTTATACTTGCATAGAATAAAAGTCTGGGCAGTTTTCCATCTGCATTTTGTCTGTGTATTTATTTTATATTTATTGATTGAATTAGTCAATAAACTGTGTTGATTAATAGAATTAGTAAATGTAAATAATTTCTTCTAGATAGATGCCCCCCATTTCTCTTTTCTTCCACTTTATATAATTGTTTCAAAATATTTAATTCTATTATTGACATACAGTGTCTTTTCTCTCTAGCGTAATATAATTGAAGTATAGTTTTAATTGAACATGTTTGATGCTAAATCTGTGTAAATTATTTCCCCCCTCGAGTCATCATTTGGTTACTTTTCGTTGTTTTGGTTGCCAATGCTTACTTTTATCTTTCTTAATATTCAGGCCAAATACGTATGTGTTGATGGAGATGGAACAGTTCCTATAGAATCAGCAAAGGTTTGTTAATTTCCTTATACACAATCCTTGTGCAATTGATGACTTGTCAAATCTAAGTATATACAAGTTTTCTTGGTATTGTGTCAATGAAGTAGCATTACTGTTGGTAGTAATAATTGGGTTAAAGCCCAAAATGTATTTTGATTAAACCTAAATGCAGGCTGATGGTCTCAATGCGGAGGCAAGGATTGGTGTGCCAGGTGAACATCAGCGTATCCTTCGCGAGCCTCACGTATTCCGGCTTCTCAAGCACTGGCTGAAGGCTGGAGAACCTGATCCCTTTTACAACCCTGTCAATGATTATGTGATTCTACCTACTGCTTTTGAAATGGAGAGGCATAAAGAGAAGGGTGTAGAAGTAGCATCCCTTAAAGAGGAATGGGAAATTATTTCTAAAGTCCAAGATGACCAAAGCTGCACAGCAGATAAAGTGTGCTCCATATCAGTTTCACAAGAAGGAGCCAATCAATCTCATTCTGAGGCTCATGCTACTGTCATTGTTCACCCAGACAATGAGGGTAAACAACACGTTCAACTGAATGCTTTGGCTGTTTCAGTTGACGCCTCATGAATCACATTCTGTTGTAGTATTCGTAATGTGGAGGGAATACTTTCTGTCTTTGGAAATACCTTGGGTTCAAGGTAACCCACCTTTTTTCCAATCCAGCTGTATAGTTACTTTTCCGTTTGTCACTTTGGAACACGTGAACGGATGTCTGGAACCAAACACTCACTATATTGTTGATTATGGTTGACATCTCTTGCATATAATGATATTCGTTTGATGTTGCTGTGTCATATCCCTCCCGATTTATGTATGATATGTGAAGCGTATGTATTAGTTATGAAAATGAATACCATCGTTCGGACATTCTTGTATATAATGATATTCATTTGATGTTGCTGTGCTATATTCCTCCCTGTTTTATGTTTGATATATGTGAAGCGTATGGATCAGTTATGAAAATGAAATGCCATTTTTCTGACATTCTTAACAACGATAAGAGTGGTATGCTATGTACGAAGTTACTCATTAGGCCATACTTTTACATCTTTTACGTTTTTCTCCTGTATGTTTCTATTTTTTTGTTGTTTTTTTCAAGGTAAGTGCCGTTGCATCAACGAGTCATAAAGTCATAAAATAAAATAAAATGAAGTCCTATTGCATCCAAGAGCAAAACGAGGACCAGCAATGACAAAGAACTTGTTTCCCTTGAGTCAGGTTTGTGTCTTAGGAACTAAAAAAAAGACTATTGGGAGATTATTTTTTTTCTCCTTTAAATGAGGTTGCTTCCTTTATATTTTACTTTGGATGTTTTCTCTTTCTCTTTGTCATGTAGATTGATGTCATATAACAATAACAGTACTTCACATTTTTTTTTCTGTTTAAATACAAATATTATTTTAATTTATTTTTAATTCATAAAATTACATAATTATATTATTTAAGGTAATTATAATCAATATTTCTGTCACTAATTATAAGACATAATTGACTAATTTATGTTTATTAAGAAAGGCAATTAACTTGGTTATTAGTATTAAATTTATAATACTTTTTCAGATTTATTCTTTAATTTTATTGAGAATTTATTCATCTTCTTTAATATTCATAGGAGAGAGAAAGAAATATTTTAGGATATTTTAGTCAAAATAATTAATGTATTTATAATAAGGAAAAAAAATTGTTAACCATGTATTATAAATAGGGATGGAAGAAGTATAATTTTTATTTGAACATTTAAATTGATAACGTGGGTATATATCAATTTTAAATGAATTAATAACACATTCTGATTCAAGTTTATGATAGAACTTGCAAGATTTTTATAATTTTAGGATCCAACACATCTAACGGTGTTAACAATGCATATTTTAAAATTATATATATAAATTATGTAACAATACAAATGACAAATATTTATATTTGATTATTTCTAATATGGCCGAAAACATTCAGCGCAACACTAAAAGCCCAAAGCAAGAACTAAAATATATGCATGTGTGGGCTTTGTTATTTTCACTTCTATTTTGCTATGTTCAAACCTAGCATTGTTGTATTTTTTTTTTTTTAAAAAAAGAAAATAGCTTGAAACATGTTTCCGTTGATACAAATACACAATAGTGCTTACATTGTGTATTTAGGGGTGTGCGAGTACAATACAAAACGGAAATGCATAACAGTTTTGTATTGGTTCACAATATAATAAAAAGCAAGCACATGATTTATAGACTTTTCTGCCTACAAGAATCGTACAACACATCAAATGCAGAAGATAAGTTCTCGATGTAAATACGATCATATCAACCGCGCGAAAGACACACTTGCTTTTTTATTTGTAGCAACATATGCCTCCAAGTGAGTGACTCCACCAAGATAGCTCACCAACAAATCCATCGCATCCTCACGAGTCATGTGATTCTCGTGACACGTGACAATATTGCTAGTGTGATAGAGGACAAAATCACAAATAATGCCTTTGTTGGAAATAGTATAGCGTGCCTATGTGAAAAAGGCAATCCTAAATTGTCCACAAATCTCGACGGATTATACTGTACGCAAGATAAACTCCTTGTTTAACTTATGAAGCGAATCATGACCGTTGGATCAAAATAATGACATTGATTTGGAAATGGGAAATTGGTTCTGCAAATGTGATGCTCAGGCATGCACTTTGTTGTTCTACGTCACTAATCCATAAATGCAGCTGCAATTCTCATACATCACACATCGACCAATGTGATGAGACATATGGCTTTCGATTTTCAAAGGTGAACTAAACATTGCAAACAAAATTTAATATATAGTCAAGACTCTTTATCATTTAATTGATTTCGAATGAGAGGTTTGACTTTTTTATTTCCAACTTCACCACAACGTCTATACTATAATTCACCATTATATTTATCCTCTATAATTCTATTGGAACCAACTTAATTAATTAATTTAATAATTTAATATATTCAATTTATATTATTAATTAATATTTTTTATTTATAGGTTTGTATTAGTATTGATCCTTTATATTTCTATTGGAAAAAAGTTAATTAATTTATTTATTAATATAATATATTAAATGTATAGTATTAATATTTTCGATTACGATAAGCCATTGACATTGACTTTTCGAGAGCGATGGATTTTAGATGTGAAGGTTATTTGGTTATAATTTTCGTGAAAAAAATAAGTTAAAATTAATTAGAGAACTTTAAGTATTCAACAAAATATTATGAACAAAATAAATAAGCTAAATAAAATATAGTAAGTTCCATTCAATAATCTAGTCTTAATGTCAAATAATAAAATAAATAAGAAATAAGAACCAAGGCAAGTTAAATATAAAGATGAATAAATTTTTAAATTTCCAAGTCATCTCCAAACATGAAGCAACGAGCCAATATATGATCAAATCTTTAATGTGATTTTTAGAAGTTGTTCATCCACCTTCATTTGAAGGGGAAAAAATGTAATTAGAATATAAATTAATTTTATAAAACACTTTAAATCAGTTTAGAAAAGTTAAAGAAACATTTTTTAAACAAAAAATGTCTCAACATCTTACTTATATTTTCAAATAAGTAATAATTATTTTATGAGATTTTCAAGGTGATTTTTTGAAATGGTTGATCATCCACCTTCATAATAAGCAAAAATATTTTTAGAAAAAATATATAATTTTTAAGTTTTAGTATATATATTAAATAGGTCAACCTGACATGTGTAATAGGCTTTTTTTAAAAGCTTGAGTCTATCATTTTTATCTAAAATGTAAGTAATTTTCAATTCGACCAAAATGTCAGTAATATTTCATTGGACCAAAATATGAGTAATTTTTTAGTGAAAAAGGTCAATAAGTTTTCATTAGACCAAAATGTTATTAAGAGTAAATTTTCCCTCTTTTTTATTGTTAAAACATAATAATGATAATATAATAATCACTTAAAAAATAGGGAAATAAGCAAACGTTAAAAGAAACATAATAATAACCATAATTTATCTGATAATGAGACTAAATATTGTAATTTGGATAAATTTGTAATGACTAATACATTTTAACGTATGATATTTTCTGACTTAATCGATTACTAAAACTCATAATCGATTACACAGTTCATTTTGTGAAACTGAACTTTCTGCCTTAATCGATTACAGCTCGGTTTAATCGATTATTTTGCTCGTTATTGGAACCCAGAAATCTTCTTGAATATTTTAATTGATTAAGTGATAATTTAATCGATTATATAAGTGTTTTAATCGATTATCTGGCGTGTTTAATCAATTACAGTTAGTTACAAAATCTGTTATAAATAAGTTTGAAGGCTTGGCTTGTTTTGTAACTTGACCACTTCGTATTTCTGAGTATTCACAAAGTCTTTCAAAGTGATTTTTTGAGTTCTATTACTTCTTGCTTCATTCAAAACATTGATGGGTTTTTGAATGATTCTTGAGCACGAAACTTTCAAGGTTAAGGAAAAGCATATTCTGATTTTGTTTGTTATTCAACCTGACTTGGTAACTCATGTGCATTACATTCATTGAATCATCAAGTTGGATCTCTCCTTAATCTTTGTATGTAAATTCGTTTTGAATTTCTGTTGTAATTGGCTATTGTAAGTGGCTCTTCTTGCTTGGGTCTAGAGAAGGGTTCTCTAGCTAAAGAACAGAGTAGTGTTCTCTGATTCTTGCTCTTTAGAAGTCTAATAGGGTTTTAGATTTATATTCTTTATCTAGTGTTGATAAAGGGAGGTTTTGTAAAAGCTTGTAAGAACAAAAATTTATAATAGTGGAACTCTAATTCAGTGTGAATTAGAAGAAACTGGATGTAGCTTCTGTTGTGAAGTGAACTAGTATAAATTGCTTTTGTTTTTGTTTCTCTATCTCTATTACTCATCTTGTTCAATGATTCTTTGATTCATATCCATTGTCCAACAAGTTCTATTTTGAGCAACTGATTTCTTGGGGCTGAGTTATTTGATTGAGTAAAAAGATTTCTTGTTTTTGAAAGTGATAAAGATCCTAAACTCTTATTTGAATTAATTTTAAAATACCAAGGTTTTAACCAATTCACCCCTCTTTTGGTTATTGTGAGTATTCCTATTATTTTCATTATATGGGGCCATATAGGCTGGAGCCTAGTAGTTTGCTATATTACTAGGGTTTTCCCTAAGCTGGAGGTTACACTGTTAAGCATTCCACATTTGATGCCTCTTGGTGTAATACTTCAAGCATCCAACACTGAACCATTCTCTCTCTCAAACCCCTTACCTCCAACAATCTTGAAGTATTAGCTTCTTGTATCGGATTTGAGTGAGTAAGATGTTGTTTCGAAAATCTCGTCGAGAGGAACTCAAGGGTGTGATCACTTTCGTGTTTCGACGGAAGGATTGACTAGGATATGAGACTGAAAACTCTACACCAGCAACCTTTGAGGTCAGATCCTAGAAGTTTCAGCCGATTTCACGAGTTGAAACCTTGTAGGTTTTGTTCTACTAGTCGAGACGATCGTTTTGACTGGTCACTTACGTAAAACGGAAGTCAAACTAAGGAGATATAACGTGCGTAAAATGAACGAGTTGAAACAGAAGTTTTTGCAGTTTTCCGGTCACTTTTCCAGCAACTGATTCGTCTTCTCCGGCGACTGCTTGGTCTTCTTCGGCGAACTTTTCTGATGTGTTTTCAGCAAGTCTCAGGCGACCAAAAATAAGTGTTCCTAAGGTTATTGGGCGTTCCAGATCCATTTTTAGGATCAAATTTGACAAATTTCACCTCTGCAGTGCTGTTTTGAAAAGTTAGAAGGTTTGGTATACTTTGGAGGATTTTGAGGTGCACTCTTTCTAACTCTTTTACTTTGATTAAAATGGCAAAGCGTAACTCCCATGATATCATAAAGCTGAAATCTTTTGATGTCACTGAATTTCATGGTTGGAAATTTCATGTTCAATTTGGTATGAAGGAACGTGACATATTTTTATACCGTATTAAGTGATTTTCCATCTACAGTTGAAAACGTGGATGAATATCAATGGATTAAAGATGAAGATTTTTGTAGAGATTATTTGTTAAACTCTTTAAATCCTCGTTTAGCTATGACTTATAGTGAGTATAAGACTGCAAAGGAGATTTGGATCACTTGAACAGTCAGTTTCAAAGACAAGAGACACTTTCTAAGACTCTTCTAGCGGAGAAGTTCTTTGACTTAAGTTCAATATGAACTCAAGCATCACTTCTCAATTAATTTAACTTGAGAATATGAGGAACAATCTAACAGAGGACAATTCTGATTTGTCTGATAATCTCTTTGTTGGTCTTGTGTTGAGTAAGCTACCTGCTGAATGAAATTCTTTTAAGACTGACATGCATAGACTAAAAGAACAGATGGGGCTAGATGAATTAAAAAGGTATATTCATATTGAAGATCAAAACATTTGTAAGAAGAGTTTGGAACAAGTAGGACAACAAAAGTCAGTTGCCAACTTAGTTTCACATTCCTATAAATATCAGAAAAAGTCCAAGTCACCAAAAGGTGAATCCTCTTCACAGTTAAAGGCCAAAAAGACTGTCTTCAAGAAGAAGAAGGACAAGTGTCATAACTGTGGAAAGTGAGGTCACTGGGCAGCAGAGTGTAAACTACCAAAGATGTCAAAGAACAATACACCAGTAAATGAGGCTAATATGCTAATCAGTGAATCTGAGCCTCAAGCTTTCATTGGAATGATGATAATGAAAATGCCAGTGGCTCTTCTGAGTGGTGGTTGGATAGTGGTGCTACCTGTCATGCGACAAATGATGGGAATTTACTCACTGAGGTCATAAATGTGAAAGACACCGTGGAAAATTGTAATGGTGGTGAGGCAGAGGTGACTCATGCTGGAACTGCTAATTTGGTGCTTTCTTCAAGTAAGTTATTAACTTTGAAACATGTTAAAGTAGTACCTTTACTTAAAAAGAATTTAATATCTATGACTTTACTTGATAATGCTGATATGTCTTTTTCAACTATGAATGGCATGTATAGATTGAGTTTAGATACTGATAGCATAAATCATGTTAGTTCTACTTTGATTGATCCAAAATTATTACATAATAGACTTGGACATGTGAACTATAGGAAAATGCAGCATTTATCTAAAACTCACAACATTCCATTAGATACTTCTATTCGATTTGACAAATGTGAAGTGTGTGCATCGACTAAAATCACTAGAAACCCTTTTAAGTCGGTTTCTAAAAGCACAATACTTCTTGAGCTGATACATTATGATCTTTGTGACTTTAAAAACTATGTTACCAAAGGGGGTCAGAAGTACCTAATCACTTTCATACATGATTTCTCTAGATATTGTCATGTTTATTTGTTGAAATCGAAATATGAGGCTTTTGAAAAGTTTAAGATTTTTAAATCTAGAGTTGAAAATCAACTTAATTTGAAAATTAAGAGGTTTAGGAGTGATAGAGGAGGAGAATATACAATGATTGGGTTCAAGAAATTTTGTGCTTTGGAGAGCATAATACTTGAAACTACTGCTTTTTACTCATCCCAATCAAATAGTATTGCAGAGCGTAAGAATAAAACTTTAATTGAAATGTTAAATTCTATGTTACATACAGCTTGCATGCCTTCCTCTTATTAGAGAGAAGCTATTTTAACTGCTAATCACATCTTAAATAGATTGTCGCACTCTAAATTGTCTAAGACACCTTATGAGATATCGCACAAATGCCCTTGTAGATATGATACCCTTAAAACTTAGGGTTGTGTTGCCTATGTAAGGATACAAGATCCTAAAAGACCTAAGGTGGGACCTAGAACTACTACTTGTGTATATCTAGGTAGTGCAGAAGATAGTGCTGCAAATAGATTTTTGGATCTATCTACTAACACAGTGATAGAATCTAGAGATACAGAATTCTTTGAGTACAAGTTTTTTAGCAATCTTAACTTGAAGATTTTTGGATCTACAGATATGACTTTAGAATCTCCTGTAGAATCTATAGCTTGTCCTTTTGACACTAATCTCACACAAGTGGCTATTGAACCAATCCCAATTAGAAAATCTACAAGAGATAAAGTTTCTAAAAGTTTTGATGAGAATTTTGTCACTTATCATATAAAAGATGATCCATTCTCCTATCAAGAAGCAGTGAGATCTAGGGAATCCTTATTGTGGGCAGAAGCCATAGATGATGAAATAAGTTCTTTGCTATAGAATCATACTTGGGAGGCAGTCAATTTGACAAATGAGGCTAAGGCTATAGGCTGTAAGTGGATATTAAAGAAGAAACTGAATAGTGACAGATCAATAGCTAGATATAAAGCACGTTTAGTAGCTAAAGGCTTTAAACAGTAGAGTGAAATAGACTTTTTTGACATTTATTCACTTGTATGTCATCTGTCAACTATAAGAATTCTTCTTGCTTTGGCATTTATTGAACACTTTGTAGTGCATCAAATGGATGTAAAGACAACTTTCTTAAATGGAGAGTTAAATGAAGAAATCTACATGGAACAACCTGAAGGGTATGTCATGAAAGACCTTGAGAGAAAAATTTATAAATTGAAAAAATCTTTGTATGGTCTTAAACAAGCACCTAAGATGTAGCATCTTATGTTTGACAAGGTGGTATAGAGCTATGGCTTTCAGTCCAGTTATTCAGATAAATGTCTTTACTATCGTTTTATGTCAAATAAGATAGTCATCATATGCTTGTATGTTGATGACATGCTAATTCTTAGCTCCGATCATTCTATAATGAGTGATGTGAAAACCACTTTAGCTAGAGAATTTGAGATGAAAGATCTTGGCATTGCTAATACCATTCTTGGTATGAAAGTAAGCTTTGAAAGACAAGTTATCTCCCTTAGCCAAACTCGTTATATTGAGCAGCTACTTTCTACCTGGGGATACAATGAGTGTAAACTAAGTAAGACACCATATGATTATAACAAAAGACTGAGTCCTAATGAAGGGACCAGTATGGATCAGTTAAAGTACTCAAAACTGATAGGTAGTCTCATGTATGCTATAAGTTGCACTAGACCTGACATAACCTTTGCAGTTGGCATGTTGAGTCGTTTCACTAGTAATCCTAGTAAAGAGCATTGGGATGCCCTCAGTAGACTGATGAGATACCTTAAAGGTACTAGATATTATGCTCTATGTCATTCTAGTTATCCTCCAACTGTGGATGGATATTCTGATGTCTCATGGTGTTCAGAAATTGAAAATAGTAAATCCACCAGTGGATATGTATTCACTCTGGGAGGAGCTACTGTTACATGAAAATCCAAAAGACATACTTGTTGGATATAAGGGAGCATCATGAAGAGTGAAAGACTTTGATTCAGAAATGTGTTTTGAGCTTTCAACATGCTTGAAGTTTTGTAAATGTATCAAGTGTAACAGAAAGGAAATTTTTTGATCCTTGCATTGCATTCATTCATCCATTAACAAGCTTAAATGGTTTTCATTAAAACATCAAAGCTTTTATCTTTTTGGTTAAGGATTTAATCTGATTCAAAGGTTTTTGTAAAAATGATTTTTTTACTGTTTTAATCGATTACTTAATAGTATAATCGATTATTTTGTTCTTCGTTCAATCTGGAAAAAACTTCATGAACAACTTAATCGATTACCTATCGGATTAATCGATTATTTGGCCTTTGATTGAAACTGAACTGCTTTGTTAAATGTTTTAATCGATTACTTACTTAATGTAATCGATTACATAGTTGAAAATATTTTTTGAGCCTTACTGTGATAATCGATTACCATTATCTGTAATCGATTACATAGGCCATTTGGTAAAAGCCTATTTTCTGTTTTAATCGATTTCCAAAACTCGTAATCGATTACACAGTTCATTTTGTGAAACTGAGCCTTTTGCCTTAATCGATTACAGCTTGGTTTAATCGATTATTTTGCTCGTTACTGGAACCCAGATATCTTCTTGAACATTTTAATCGATTAAGTGATTATTTAATCGATTACATAAGCATTTTAATCGATTATCTGGCGCATTTAATCGATTACAGTTAGTTACAAAATATGTTATAGATAAGTTTGAAGGCTTGACATGTTTTCTAACTTGACCACTTTGTATTTCTGAGTATACACAAGCCTTCTAAGTCTTTCAAAGTCATTCTATGAGTTCTATTACTTCTTGCTTCATTCAAAACATTCACGGGTCTTTGAATGATTCTTGAGCAAGAAACTTTTCAAGGTTAAGAAAAAGCATGTTCTGATTTTGTTTGCTATTCAACCTGACTTGGTAACTCATGTGCATTACATTCATTGGATCATCAGTTTGTCTCTCTCCTTAATCTTTGGATGTAAATTCATTTTTGAATTTCTGTTGTTATTGGCTATTGTAAGTGAGTTCTTCTTGCTTAGATCTAGAAAAGGGTTCTCTAGCTAAAGAACATAGTAGTGTTCTCTGATTCTTGCTCTTTATAAGTCTAATAGGGTTTTAGATTTCTATTCTTTATCTAGTGTTGATAAAGGGAGATTTTGTAAAAGCTTGTAAGAACAAAAATTTATAATAGTGGAACTTTAATTCAGTGGGAATTAGAAGAAACTGGATGTAGCTTCTGTTGTGAAGTGAACCAGTATAAATTGCTTGTGTTTTTGTTTCTCTATCTCTATTACTCATCTTGTTCATTGATTCGTTGGTTCATATTCATTGTTCAACAAGTTCTGTTTTGAGCTATTGATTTCTTGGGGCTGAGTTATTTGATTGAGTAAAAAGATTTCTTGGTTTTGAAAGTGATAAAGATCTTGAACTCTGATTTCAATTAATTTTAAGATATCAAGGTTTTAACCAATTCACCCCCCCCCTTGGTTATTGTGAGTATTTCTATTATTTTCAAGACTTGTATTGCATTGTCATGAATGGAATCAGAACTTTTTGCTTTAGCTTCAGCTGGTGAAGAGGCATAGTGGATAAAGAATTTGATTATGGATATTCCTTTGACTCAACTAAAGATTAATTCTTTAAGTTTATTTTGTGATAATCAAGTAGCAGTCCAAGTCATAAAGAATGTTCTCTTTAATTCAAAGAGAAGACATGTGAGACTTAGACATGCATTGTTAATTATTTGAGAGAACAAGGAGTTATCACTTTGGTCAATGTAAGATCGAAGCATAACATGGCTGATGCTCTCACAAAAGGATTGCCTAAAGATCGATTATTCAAAACAGTGGGGGAAATGGGGTTAAAGACTGTGTAGACAAGTCTTAATTATCATTTACTTACCTTTAATTGTGTGTTTTGAATTATCGAATCTTCCTTTGCTGGCCAAATGATAAGCACAATTTATATGTTTCATCGATGATCGTGATTGCTAACTATTTTTGAAAATGGTGAGTTATTTCATTCCAAACTTGATGAGATGATTTTAATCCAATTCAAAGTTCTAATTGGGAAGCTTGTGTCATTCCAAACTTGATGATACAGTCATACCAGGTTGGCCTATCCTTTTAGTTAAATGATCTCATTCCAAACTTGATGTCATGATTTTAATCCAATATTTGGGAAACTTGTGTCATTCTAAACTTGATGACAAAATCCTACCAAGTTGGTATATCCTTTTTGGTTAAATAATCTCATTCCAAACTTGATGCTAGATTATTTGACTTTAAGGAATTAGTAACTGTGACATTCCAAATTAAAACATAGAAATAGTTGATTATATAAGAAGCCTATTGGTCTTGTTCTTAATTGAAACTTGGCATTACAAGACTAGGTTATTGTAAGTGATGTGACTATTAGTCTTATTCTATGAAACGAGACAATCGTTACTCTCTTACAAATAAACTTAGGTTGATGGCTCTTTATAACTTAAACTATTTAGGTTGTGTTCACAATTTATGAAACTGGCTTGATGCTTATGAACATGATATTATGATGCTTTATGACATTGATATATGTTCTTCTCTGCCTGATGATATGATGCTAAGTTCTTTTAGTAGAACTAGAGATTTTTAGTAGTTTATTCAAATGATTGAATTCATGATAATATGAAATTCATATTTGACATTCTATAGGGGATGGTAGAGATGAAGAAGAACTTCAGAAGTTGGATCCTTAGGAGGACAACCAACTTGATATATGAATATATCATTTAGAGTAGTAGGTAACTTGATAGTTCACTTGCTATTGCCCATTATGTTAAGAGTCCATTTACTTGAGACTTACATTTTGTTATTTCTATTTTGTGAACATTGTGAGTATTATACTTCTTTCTTATATTTGTAAGGCCTTAGACTATTTTTGACTGGCCTACTTATACTTGATTATTATGCATATGTTGGTTGTGAACTGATTTTGAGATGTTGGGATTTGGATGAGTTTAGATTTAATCTAAAACTCTTGGTACTTATATTGTTATATTGATCTCATAATAGATTCATGAGAATGATGATTCACTTAGTTTGATTGCAAATGTTGTTTGAGTTTAATATTTTATTATTGAAACTCTTTGACTGATCCAAGTTGATTGTGTTATACTGGATGTGGATGATGCATGTTTGTTTAAACATTACACTGACTACCTTATTAGATTGTGTTGTATAGTGAACATAGAAGGAGATTGTTGAATATATTTCATATATATATATATATATATATATTAAATATTAATATGTTCATATACAAACCCAATAAGTTATTGTATGATTATATGGACCCATATGAGCTGAAGTCCAATAGCTTGCTATATTACTAAGGTTTTCCCTAAGCTGGAGGTAACACTATTGAGCATTCCACATCTGATGCCTCTAGGTGTAATACTTCAAGCACCCAACACTAAACCCTTCTCTCTCTCAAACCCCTTACTTCCAACATTCCATACCTAGTTTTTTGGTTTGATGACTACACCTTGGATGACAAGTCCAGTCTTCCACATGCCACCTTCATATTCATACAAAGAGATTTCCATCTCGCCAACATCTTTTTCAGATGCCACAAACTCACCTACTAGAATCTCCATCCAACTTTCCCTTAACTTCTCGTTTAAATTTACTTTGTGTTGTTGTCTCTTTCCTCCAGGAAGGACAAATCTAACATTTATTGGAACTTCCCACCCTTGAGATGATTCTTCCAACATAATTAGAAATGACACTTGATATAGAATTCCTGGTGAAAGCTTTCTAGTGTCAAATTTTCCATGCACTTCTAACCAACAAACCCTTTTCAACTTAGCCAACTCTACTATCGTGCCACTGCATCATAGATAGATATCAGTTTAGGAAAGTTTGTCATCATGGCATTACATCTTAGATAGTTAGATAACTAGATAGATAAACATGCATATAATTAGACAGACATATGGATAGGTTGTTGTAAAATCAAAACTGATTGCAATTGTGTAAGATGAATATGTGCATAAATTTGAAGACTTAATATATATATATATATATATATTGAGAGAGAGAGAGAGAGATAAACAAGTTGTTATAAAGGCAAAAATAAACAACGATATTGGTGTGAAAATTGTGGTTAATCAGTCATTGTGTCAGCTAATTATCAACAAGTGATTCCTTTATGCGACTAACTCAAGGAAGGAACTATGTTCCTTGATTGGATTCCTAGTCCACTCCAAAGAGCTTTCAAACAATCATTGAACTAAAGTTTATATGCTACACTACTCCTATAAAATTGCACTAGTAAAAAGTTGTAAATAAAGCAATAAATAAATAGATAAATGGTTGAAAAAGATAAATTACATTGATTTGGTCAAAGACCTAATTTACATTGTGTTTTTAATTTTCTATTTATAATATTTTTTAAACAATTACAAGCATAATCATTTTTTGTGTACATCAGTCGTTTTTTGGGTATGTTAGCCATTTTCTAATAACTACCCACTTATGACGATTATGGGTACATTCTTCCATCATGGGAAATTGTCCTGGAATCTATCCCTAATATTTTGCCACATTTTGACCTTTGTCTACTTCATTCCATACATAGAAAAAAACCTATTATCTTCCATTGCCCATCTTTCCTATTTTTTTAGGAAATCATAGTTTCATATGCATTTATACTTTGAAATTTGCCTGCAATTGCCTTCCATGTTCAAATCTCCCCTCCAATTTTGTCTTCCTCAAAGTATGCCTGATTTTGGGTTGTTTATCAATTCAATTTTGTTGTGCTAGCTGACAGAATTAGTTGGTAGTTTTCAGAAATGATTTATTTTTAGTCGTAAAAAATGGCTATTGTAGTCGTTAGTCATTTTAGCACTAAGTCAAACTAGAATTCATTTAGATTGAGCTACAATAATCAGTGGCCATTGACTGGATTAATGTACCAACTGAATTAACCATTAGCCAATGATAAAAACAGGTAGTCTTAATAGCAAACATTTTTAGCTTTAATTATCAATTTATAGATCTATACCGACATACAATATTTCTCCAGTTTAATTTGAAAGAATTTGCTTCTTTTGAAAAACTAAAACTAAAAGCTACCTAAGACCATCCTTAACAAAAAAGGGTGGTAAAAGCAAGGTAGGGAGCATCCAAAATGCACAACCTTTGATGTTGGCAAACACGTCGGTTGGCAAGAGCATGAGCTATTTAATTAGCTTGCCTAATTATACAAGTAATACCAACAAATAAATCTTTGTTAATAAGCTCTAAGACTATCAAAACTAAGGTAACATGGGGGTGAGAATCTAGACAACAATTGTTGTTGAAGATATCCACCAGATTCTTGTTGTCCATATCACAGAGGATGTTTCTAAAGCATTTATCCCAGGCAAGGATTAAGCCATGTCTCAAGGCCATGATCTCTACTTTAGCACTATCTCCAAGATCATCAAAGGAGTAGAATCCAATGATCCAGTTGTAAGGGCGGCCAGAGATGACTACACCTGCACCTATAGAGCTCGAGTCTAGTAAGCAACTCCCATCAACATTAAGCTTCAAGGAACTCGAAGAAGGAGGCTGCGATCTAGGAAAATAAGAAGGGCTTCCACTGCTCATCCAAATTCATGATAGGCAAGAATAAACTCATCACGGAAGAGCTAGATATTATTGATAACCTTCTTAATAGTCTACTTGTACTCTTCAAAAATGTGGTTGTTCTTCCATCTCCAAATCCACCAGAGAGTAGAAGAGAAGAGGAAGCCACTACTGCTACTAAGATAGACTTGCAGCCACCTACAAGTATTGTAGCTGAGAAACTCTGGCCTTTAGAGGAAGCCTAACCTAAGCCAGATTTCTCTTGCATAGGGGCAATCCCTGAGGTAGTGAAGGAAGTTTTCATTGGGGTTAGAGCAATAGGGGCATCAGCAAAACTTCCCACCTCCCTATGAAATCTAATGGAGTTAATAGGAAGGGAATGGTGAAGGGTGAGCCAAATCATAATACAAATCTTCTTAGGGATATGGAGCTTCCACAACCACTTAAAAGGAACAATGGAGGCATTAGAAATTTGAAGATCTTCAAAGAAGATCCATTTATAAGCAGAAGCCACAGTGTAACATCCATTGCTAGAGTGGTCCCAAACTCATTTGTCAATGAAACCTTGAGCCAAAGTAGGTTCCACTTCCAAGATGAGGTCAGTGAAATTGTTGGGCAAAGTGGTTCTAATATCCCTAAGATACCAATGATCATCCCGAATAAAGTTTTGCATGCACATGGTATCAACATAGTCCACATAGGGGACTTTTTGGCAAATAAATCTAGTGTGAGACCAATTATCATACCAAATAGAAGAGTCTCTAGCACAAAGCCAAAACTTGAAGCCCTAGAGAAGATCATCTTTAGTAGCAAGAATACCCTTCCAAATATTGGAAACTCCTCAAGTCTTAGATGAGTTGAGTAAATGATTATTTTGGACATATTAGTTAGAGACCAAGTTCATCCAAAGAGAGTCCTTCTTAACAACAATATCCCAAAAAATTTTCCAAGCAATGAGACGTACTAAGATCGGCAAGCCTAACGCCAAGACCTCTATCAAATTTAGGGGATATAAGTGTTTTCCAATTAACAAGATGCCAACCATGACAATTAGTAGAGGGATACCAAATGAAATTGCAAACAACTTTGTCAATCTCCTCACACACACCCTTGTGAAGGAGAAAAAGTTGCATATTGTACACTAGCAATGCGGAAAGCACAAAATTAACTAGGCAAATCCTTCCCACTCCATTTAAGGTCTCCTTTTCCAAGAAGTAAGCCTTCTTTGGATTTTGTTTCCAAGATAAAAGTAAAGGAATACCTAATGACGTTTCTTTTAAGCAGAGAGAACCCAAGATAACGACCCAAATCATTGACAACTTTAAAAGTTGAAATATCTTGCAACCTTTGCTTATGAGATTAGCTAAATCCTCTAGAAAATATGATTTGGGAATTTTGAGCATTCTCCTAAAGCCCAAATTCAGCACAAAAAACCTCAAGAGTCAAGAGAGGTTCATTTGAGACTCTTTAGCATTGCAAAAGAGCATAATATCATCTGTAAAGAGCAAATGAGAGATTTTTAGGGCTCCTTTAGAGATAATGATTGGATCTCAAAAAGTTCATCATCTATTATTTGGTGGATATATAGATAAATTTTCTTCATGCACATAACAAAGATATAAATAGATAGTGGATATCATTGTCTAAGGCCCTTGGAAGGTTTGAATCCCCTTGCTCCATTCCACACCATAGAAAAATTAGAAGCAGTGGTACACCACATGATAAGAGAAATAGTTGTACTGGGAAACCCAAAATCTTTAATGACTTGATGCAAGTAGTCTCAGTTAACCCTATCATAAGCTTTCTCAAAGTCAATTTTGAGGGCCAAACTCCCTTGTTTAGAAAAGATTGATGCATAGAACAGACAATCTCTTGAGCTATGATAGCATTCTCAGTAGTGCCCCTCCCAAGGATGAAACTTCGTTGGAGGGGGCCAATGATGCCTTCAAGAAAGGGACAAATACAAACAACAATAACTTTGGTGATGATATTGTAGATGACATAAATCTTATATTCAGCATATATAACCTTGAGCAAAGGCATCACAAACCAGCTTCCACACATCATTCTTGATAGTATCCAATACTTCTTGAAGAAATAAGGTTGGAAACTATCGAGCCCAAGTGATTTATAAGATTGCATATTCATAAGGGCAACCTTGACCTCCTTAAGAGTGACTTGGAGCCAAGAGAGCAACTTTATCCTCATCACTGAGCTATGGCTGATTGTGGACATGAAGGGAATCATTACTTTGGCTAAAGGGAAGACAAAACAGATTGCAAAAGTAACTTCTAGCTTCATTTTTCAAAATATGAAGGCCATTGAATCAACTCCTTGAATCAAGATAGAGGGTATGAATGGTGTTTTTCCACGTCTAACCACTACTTGGGTGTGGAAGAACTTAGTATTTCTATCCCTTGACTTAATCCATTCATCTCAGGATTTCTAAAACCAAATAATCTCCTCCTGCTTGAGGATCTCCCTATATTCAATTTAGATATTATATTTAAGAAAAAGGATGTCATTGGTTAGGTTCCCATCCATTTCCCTTTGGATGTCCCTCAACTTCATTTTAACTCTCCTTTTCTGTGAAATATATTACCAAAAACATTGGTGTTAAACCATTTAGATACCATTCTTACCTCATCAAGTTTTCCACTAATGGTAGAATTAAGGTACTCCCAAGGTTCCTTCACAACACACTGGAAATCCCTATGCCTAGTCCAAGATGCAAGAAATCTCCAAGGAAGATTTTTATTGGACACACCACTGTCCATAAGGCTAATAAAGATGGGACAATGTTCGAGTGGAGTCTGGTGAGGTTGATAGCATGAGCTTCTGGGAAAACATTCCTCTACTCAAAGTCCACAATGACTCTATCGAGCTTTTTGGTTGTTGATGCCACTATGCTCTCTATGAAACCAAGTGAGTTTAGCCCCCTCAGATTCACTATCCAACATATGGAAAAAGTTAATCACGTCAAGGAACTTGGCTGCTTGAGAGGCATTGAAAAGGCTTCCCCTAAAATCTAAGACATAAGCCACTTCATTAAAATCCCAAATCATCAACCACAACATGTTAATGGTGTCCCTGAGAAGCTTGAGATACTCCTATAAATGCACTCTGGAAGCATGATCAAGCCGAAATTGGTCAATAGAAAGGGACCATGTGGATGGCTGTCAAGGTGAAAAGGCTGAGGTAGCTGGCATGTTTGGGTTGGGGTGAGAGGAAAAAGACAGGTCAGGGCTTTGGGAGGTTTCTTAGGGGAGCCAATGGATAAAGTGAATTTTTTCTAGGGTAGGTTTACCACTTTTTTCCCTAGGCTTTGGGAATAGCTGTCAATGAGGAGGGTTTCAAGGGGTCCCTACAGGGTCATTTCCTCTCGTCTCAGGATCCTATGCATATTTATTATGAATAATAGGAGCTTTGGTTAAGGATAGGATGGGGTTGGTATTCGTGTTTCGATATTTCAAAGTACCAAAAGGGTTAGCTTGGTTGATCAAAGCTCCCTTATGGGATCGAGGAGTATTTAACTTCTTGTTGGCTTTCTTCTTTCTTTAAACCACTAGCCACTCACCATGGGCTTGTAGTCAGAGCGACCATTCTCGATAGGACACTTAAGTTAAGTAGAGAAAGATGAAATTAATTCCTCCGTTGAGTTTGGTATAGAAGCCTTCTTGGGGAAAACCTTATTAGCACCCAAGGGAGTGTCATTAAAGTTCATGTTTTTGGCTTCCTCTTCCTCCTTGTTAGGCAGTCCCTTGATCTATGACCATAGTGATACTAGTGGCCCCTAATGTTCACTCTTCCCACCACAGGTTTGCTAAGGTCTATTTCAACACAAACCCTAGCAAATATCCCACGATTTTCCTAAAAAGTGTTAGTATCTACCTGGATCGGTTCTCCAACTATAGAATCTAGACCAAGGAAAAAACTTTCATCATAGTAGACCATGTTAAGGTTGAGAAACAAACCCAGACCAAGTTATTGTCTATGGTGTCAGCTTCTACAATGAAATCTAGATTCCAAATTTTGACAATCAAGTAATGGCATAAAGCATCCAGGGGCCACCACTCATGGACTTCCACCTATCTTTAAGAGAATCAAATTTCACCATAAAATAGTCGTGCCCAACATCATGAAGATCAAACCCTTGTTTAAGCAAAAGATCATTTTTTTTTTCTTAGTGGCTAAAGGGCGACTAACCACCTTGTCACAGAAGCAGGTATGATTTGTTTGGGGGCATGGGGTGGGGGGGGGCGGGTCATCTAGGGGGGTTCCTACGGGCAGGTTTCATGGGGAGGGGCGACAGAGAAGACAAAGTTTTCAAGCTTCATTTAGTGAATTACGATTCTTACTATACAATGAATATAGTATAGAGGAAAATAAAATAAAAATTGACATTGTCAATAAACTGCTCACATGTTCTTGAACACAACTTTTACCATTTGTGTTCAATTATGGATTTCTAATTTTGTATGCATGCAATTTTCCTTTCCTATATTATGAAATATTTTATAGTATATTTTTTTCTAATGGAAAATTCAAATGTGTGTTCATATGCATCAATAATATACATTAACTTCTTACACTAATAAATAAAATATATAGTTGCTAATTAATGAAAAATATTTAAATATAGAAAAATAATTTTTTTTTCCTTTCCTTCTTAAAAGAAAAAAAGGCAAGGTATCACAATATTAAGAGGAATCCTAACTAGGTTAGCACTCCAGACAATACCCATAATTTATAAGATGCCAAGAATATATTAATAGAAAGAAGAATGAACAAAAAATATGGAGAAACCATATCAAATCCATGAGAAACTGAAGAGCTATCTAAACCTATAAGAAGGCATACTAATCATGTTGCTGGAGAAATAATAAAAGGGAATTGAATCCTACCACAAAAATCCTTGTATGTTAGATTCGAGAGAGACTAATTGATGCAAGCATATTGTGAATATTTTTGTCAAAACGATATCTTATCTTTTATTGTAATTCTAAGAATATTTATGGTTTTATTTTGGAATTTTCTATATTTTATTGATTTTATTTTGGGAAATTAAGAAGATATGATTCTATTTAATTAGGGAAATTAGGATAATTTGATCCTTTTAATCAGGAAATTTAGGAAGATATAATTCTTATTTGTTTTCTTATTTAATTTAGGTATACTCTGCCTATATAGGGATAATTTTATGTATTCAAAAACAGATTGGAATGAAATAAAGTAGTGAGGTTTTCTCATGCATCAATCTCTTGATATTCTTAGGAAGAGTTGTTGATCAGTTTCACCACATATGCTGCATTAGATTGGTATCAGTAGTCAGTACGACCTAGCCTGATGTCGCCAAGAAGACGTCCTACTAATCGTGCCAACCTGTAAGACATGGCCCAACGGGACAAGATTGCGCAGTTGCACCAGCAAGTGGAATGATACCTTCGCAAGCACTCTATTTGTTTCTGGTGGCAACAGATTTGAGTACGAATCTTTTTCCACCCAGGTAGATTGATGCAGACCATATCACTATATTTTTGTCAAAACGACATTTTATCTTTTATTGTAATTCTAGGAATATTTGTTGCTTTATTTTAAGAATTTTTTATATTTTGTTGTTTTCTATTTTGGAAAATTAGGAAGATATGATCCTATTTAATTAGGAAAATTAGGAAGATTAGATCCTTATTTAATTAGGGAAATTACGAAGATATAATCCTTATTTGTTTCCTTATTTAGGTTTATATATAAGAAATTTTATGTATTCAAAACAGATTGGAATGAAATAAAGTATTGAGATTTTCTCATACATCAATCTCTCGTATTCTCTTGAATTAATGAGTTGTTGACCGCTTTCACCACGTACGCTACAGCACTAGCTAGCTAACTTATCTGTATTTCTTTTACAAAAATATGACTCAGTTAAAAATGCATACTTTTAGTTAAAGCTATATAATTTAACCACCTATTCCTAATCTTCTAAGGGGCCAAAAAGGGAGAAGTAAAAGTAGAAACAACCAGAAAGGATCACTTTCAAACCAAATTGTTTATATTAACAAAATTTTCACTAGACAACTACTTTAAAAATTAAACTAAACCTGACAATTAATCCATTACTAGCACTTTTATACAATGTATTTAAAACCTTATTGGTGATTAAATACGTCAAGACACTAATTTAAAGTTTAATAGTTCAACCAAAGTTAAAATATTGTAATCGAACTAATATTAATAAAACAATAATAAAAGTTAAATAATACACATTTTATTATTTCATATCACTAAAAACTTTAATAATACGTAATTTGATAGGTTCATAATATTGATAGTACAAACTAAAGTTTAAATCAAATATAGCAATAATATTTAGGTCTAAATTTCAAAAATACACAATAATATTTATTAACAATATAACAAGTTTATATTTAGATTTAAAAAGAAATTAAATGACAAATACTTTAAAATATTTTATTTTATTTTTTGAAAAAATCAAAATAATGTCGTGTTAAGTATTTTTTTTTTTATTGACTTCCTATGAACTGTTTTTTTTTTTTGTCGATTTTTAATCTTTTTTATTGGTTTTTGCATTTTTTGACCAATTTTTCTGTTTTGTTGACAAGTTTCTCTTCATATTAGTTTTGTGGTATATTTGAATTAAACACTTGATTGGTTCATCAGTTTTTGATCCAATCAGTCGGTCCGATCTAGTTTTTAGAACACTACTTTCTATATAAATTTTATCCGATCTCCTTTTTAGAACACTACTTCCTATATAGATTTTTTGTTTTATAAGTAAAACCCCTAAATACTTTTTGAGATAGAAGTGTTGGGTACCTTGTTTCTTTCTGTTGTACCCATATCCAATATTCTGGAGTGTCTCCCCAGGTAATTGAGAGTGCTCTCGCATACAGCATGAAACAGTTTGTGCTGCCGGAAGCTGAGCCATTATCTACTAACTTTGGCTTGGATAATCGAGAACCTCCCATTTTCCTTACTCTACTATGCGTTCCTAGGTAACTAATGTTCCAAATATATAACATTTAGAGTTGATTCTGTAAGTGCTGAACCTTTGCTATTGCATTTTCTTTTTTTTTTTTTTTACTCCAAAGGACATAAGATGCTCAATGATAAGACTGCTGATTCGATATATATGACTTGGACAGTTTATTTTATGGTTTCTTTTTTGAAGAATCACGAACTTACATAATGACTCTTAATATATTGTTATATTTAACTTTTATATTTAAGTGACAGAGATGACAGAAAATAAAGAAAGAAAAGGAAAATGAGATAAAAATAAAATAAAAGAGAAAGTAAATACATGATATATAGTAATGATTCTTATTTTTAAAATTTAATTTATATTTGTCTCTATTTATTTTTATAATTTTCATCATATTCAATTTTATCTTTTTTTTTCCTCTCTTTCTTATAGTGTTAAAACATTCTAATAAAAATAGAGTCAGGAAAAAATAAATTTTTTAATTGAAAATTGAATTCTAGTAAACTTCAATTTTGTCTTACCATCATAAACAAATTCTTAGGGTCTATAAAGGCAGGATTAGGCTTGACTTTGAAAAAACAAGACTTAATCTTCTTCCAAGATTGGTTTAAAAGGGTGAATAAGCTCCAATATGAGTATCACTTAGCAATATTCAACCAACTTCCTCACCCATTTTAAGGGGGTAAAAATACATAAATTTATTTATTGGTAGTGGGAACAAGGTTTAGATACTGACAAAGAATCTCAAAAGATTTCATAATATATCAATTATTTGAGTGTAGTTGGGCCTACATTCATCTAAGTAAGCATCTCACACTCAAAGTTGATAAAGGGTGGAGTTATGTGCAAATCCTTAAAAAGATCCTCACAAGTATAGGTGAAATCAGACTGCTTTGAACTAGTACTTAGGAAAACTCGCCAATGGAAATATAATATTTGGCTATTACCAAGTTTGGACTGCTTGATCGGTCAAGTCTACCCTATTCTTAAGGTCATTTATAGACTTAGCACTCTAGAAATAAGAGGTATAAGAGCATACTTAGTGCTAGATCTTGAATGAGGATCTTGAGCTGAAGATCTGGTCTTCACTAAATCTTCCAATAAAGGAGTGGGTCAAATCTCTAGCATGGAGAATGGGTTCTTGTACAAGAACCCTGAAGATTTGCACATTGTTAAAAAAAAATATCTTTCCCTAATAGCAAAACGCGCAAGCCCAACAGAAAGAGAATAGGAAAAAAAAACAGAAAGGAGATGAAGAAGAAGAAAACAAAATATACGAATAAAAAAAACAACAACAAAAAATAGTCATACCGAAGGAGGGGGGTCGCAGCGAAGTTCTGGAAGGGGAAGGGGGGTTGCGACGGAGGAGAAGGGGGTGGTTCGCGGATGAGGGGAAGGGGGAAGGAGGTCGCGGCGGAGGAAGAAGAAGAAAGAAAGAAGTAGCGTCGAGATAAAGAGAGAGGGAGGAGGAGAAAAAAAAAAAGAAAAAGCTACGAGTGAAACGAAAGGTAGAAGAGAAAAAAAAAAGAAAATGTTTAATTTAATTTATTAAATATTTAAAAGTGAGATTCATGTGGGACCTATTAAAAATTTTCTAAGATCCCAAAATGATATTTACCGCTAAAGAAAAAAATGATAGAGATCTTGAGAGATCTTCAATCCTATGTGACACTATGGGATCCACCAAAAAATTGTCTAGGATCCTATTTTGGGATCTAACACTAAAAATGCTCTAAGTGTCGACCTCTCCACTCACCCAAGTATAACCCTCTAACATAATAGGGGAAACTTGACTTTTCCTATTGTTTCCCTTTCCTTTTTTACTTCTTAGACTCCTCAGCTTTTCCCTTGCTCGTGTTACATTTTCGAGATTCCTTGAGTGGAATGGATATCAACAATATCCTCTTCATTCATTTCAATATTCCACCCAGGGTTATCATCTTGTATGTCCTCTTAAGACATTTTTTTACTCTAACTTCCTCTACATCGTCCTCAACAACAATGGTGATATCATTGTTACTATTACCCATTTTCTCAGAAACAACCCCTCATCAGAGTTCACTTCCCCATCTTTTGGACCATTCATCAATTCTCTAAACTCTTCAAAATCAAAAAGGGAAAGAGAAAACCCAACTTCACTATTAGACTCTTCCCTTATTCTGAAAATTTATTTGGATAACATGAATTTTTGACGAACAACTGAAGACTCACCACCATTAGACTCTATCAGAATGAGAAGAAGACATATTGACAAAGAATGAAATGAATTTTAGAGGACAGGCTTAGAAACATACCTAAAGTGAAGAAAGACGAAATGAACAACTCAAAAATAAGTACAAACGGAGAAGTGCATAACAAGTAAAGGCACAACAACCTCAAGGAATTTGTGAACACAATGAACAAGAAATTGGAGAAAATATAGAAATAAAAGACATATTTATAGGCTTTAAGGAGACTCTTCAGAAGCCTTCTTATGTTTCATGAAAAGAGGCAACCTCGAAGACTGCAAAACCTCAAAGGTAACTTGCATTCAAGGGTTTTTACCCTTTATAACGCCCACCGTCAGGGGTTTATCACTATGTGAAACGACATAATCATTAAAGTCACATGTACAACATCACGTGGAAAAATCACAATGTTTCTCGAATAGTGTCTTAATCTAATGATAGTAACATGTTTTGTCTAAAAAGTTATGCTTGTCCGGACACTTGTTTTGGTTGAGTTGAAAATAAAATTCAATCATTTTATCATCTTTGTTATTATTATGAACATAAACATTTTATATTCATTATCACATCAGTCTTTTATATTTAATCCAACAAACTTGATCATCTTGAATTATCTCTAACTTTCAAGCTCTTTCGTTCTCATTGAACTCAAAGCTTGGAGGCTTGAAATGTTCTTACCAAGCTTATGCCTAAGTTGTCTTTTATTGCTCCTAGTGCCTACTCTGATTTCCTTCCTTGTGTTAATCTCCTAACTTAGGGAAGGTGAGGGTACCTGCAAAAGGAATTGTGATGTTCAAGTCAGTAAGATTTTGAAATGTTGGGTGTGTGGGGTTTTGATTACTTATCTTGAATGAGGGATTCTATCCCTTTAATATTGTAAACAATTATCAAGTTGATAAATGCTCATAACTAACCTCAAACTACATGACGGGATCATGGAAAGACCTCTCCTCTTAATGGTTGTGGCGAGTTGTTGGATCCCATATGATACAACTTTTATGTTAATTATTCTCCTTTGTCCCCACACACACATATTTCCTAACATTCTCATTTTAAAAAATAAGTAGTGTATATTAAGAAAAATGATTAGTTTGATTCGATTTTTTTATATTAAAAAATCTTCTTAAGAAAAGAAGAATAAAACTATATATTCATATTTTGAAAACTATTGTTTATTTTTTTCGGAAAAGTTAAATGTTATTCCAAGGTAAGGCATATGGTTCAGGTGTGTGAGATAAACTACGCCAGATCAGAATTGCAAATAGTGTTACTATCCATTTTATTCTGATTCCTTGTCTTCTCCATATCTTTCATGGTGCTCTTTGCATCTGTGCCACCCAAACACCTTTAAATAAATTACAGTTGTTCACTTCAAATTTTTTGGCATGTCAATTCAGAATCCATCACAGCAAGCAGAAACATCAACAAAACCTTATCAAAGGGTAGGCTTGGATAATTTTGAATTAAAACTAACTTAATTTGCAGCTGACAAAAAAAATGAACTTTGAATTTGAAAACAAAAGAACAGATTTTCATTCCCGTA
>PYAF01003926.1:1938175-1940675 GCA_007407185.1 Glycine tomentella | reverse complement strand
AAAGGTGAATTGTACATGGAACTCCTAAATGCTGACAGAAAAGTTCAAAGGCTTGGATAAAACCCCAGTTCTTGGGATGAAGTTAGGATGAAGCTAGATTTAGGTGGTTCAGGACTTGCATTTGAAAATCCAAAAAGGGGAAACGAATGCCTAAACGAGTAGTTACATCTTTGTAGAAAAAGAAAAAGTTGCGCTCATTTCCTTCTCGGAATGAACAAATGGGTTCTTCCGAGTCAGGGGCGCGGACACAAAAACCATATTGATTCCCCACCGGGAGCGCAGCAATGCTTCCCGGATCTAGATCGGAATGGGTATGAAGGACTTCATGGGTGACCCATGGAAATTTTTTGGCTAAAGCAGAAGCGAAGTTAGAATGTGACCCGGCAGATTGAGATTCAGCAACTAATTCTGATTGGGAGGGGTCCATAATTACCTACGTCAAAGAAAGTCATAGTTAGCAAAGCAGCGACATACTTGGAGAAATATCAACTATGCGAGGTGGAGAAGGATCATCTGGGATGACAATGACGTCCTCAAGCTTCCCGGTGTTTGGGTCGAGGAGAGGAGGTTCACACAGGTCCACGAGCCTAAGTTGCCGAGAAGGGTTTATTTTTGGTACGAGAATCTGGTTGTGTCGGCATGATTCAAGTATTGATTCAACCTTTGAGTCGAACCCGGACTTTATAAAATGGGAACTCTCAACGACACGATCTATGCATGGATCGAACTGGGTTTCAAAGGCGTGGTCCAAAGGGTTATTCTGTTCTAAGGATGACAATGGAACTTGAGGTGCAGAATTTAAAGTCCTAAAGAGAGAATTTCTGGAAGGATTTTCAGGTTCAGAGATTAGGGGAGTCCTAGGGTTTGAAGTCTTGGGCTTCTTAGAGCTGGTTTTCTTTGCACCATTGGAACCACCAGAGGACCCCCGTAAGAGATCTTTCTCCCTCTCTTCTTCTGAGAGGGGAAACCCAAAGATCCAATACTCAATTTTGCGCAGAAGTACCTTCCGCAAATGTGCTTCTTCTTCAGGTGTAAGTTTCATTTTAGAAAGAAGAAAGGGGATTTTGCGAAGGGAGAAAGTGATGAATGAAGAAAAAAATAGGAACAAAACCTAGAAGACAAAAACAAAACCCAGATGAAATAAGGGACAAAGTAAAAGTTGCAAAAAAGGATGCGCGATTACAAGAATTAAGAGGAAGAATAAATTCTAATAAACGACGAAATTGTAAATGAAAGAAAGAAGTTTATGGTATAGGAAAGATACCTGGTAGAAGAGAAAACTGAGAAGAGTTTGGTGGTGAAATTATGAACAACAGGAAGAAGAACACGCAAATGCAGAGGAAGTTGGCAGAGGGAAGCAAATGTAAAATGCTCGCGATAAGTAAGGAATAGAAGAAATGAAATGTGAAAAGAATTTGAAATATAAAAGAGAAAACGTAACTGCCAGAAGCATGAAACGACATGGAAGTACAGTTGGCACCAATGAAATGTCGTGTTGGGGCAGATGAGTAAAATCCATTCAAGAGTTGGGGGCAAAAGAGGCAGAAAGATCCAAACGTCATGATTAAAGCGTGAAATGAAATGGAGGCGCATTTAAATGCGCACACTGCACGCTACAGTTACGAGTAAGACATAATGACAGCGCTTCATAGTGACCTTCTCCATCCCATCTGTGTGGAAATGAATCGACTGAATGAGCCCGGTAAAACAACACCTCGGTTAGGACCAAGAAATGAATTGGCACGAAGTAGAACCCTGGAATAGATGGCCAAGGTGATATATATAGAACATCCCAGCATATGATGAACACCGGGTGGTCCGCGAAACAGATTAATAAGTCAAGTTAAGCAGGAAGGGGTCAACCTAAATGCACCCTGTAATACCTTGAATTTTAAGCATAGGATTAAGCCTTGTGACTGGGAAACATAATCTTGCATTAGAAATTCCAAAAGGAAGCTTGAGAAAAGCAAGAGGCAGATTCGGCCTTCTCGCGCGAACCACGTGGGTTATGGCGCGACCCGCGTGGAAGGCTCGAATCAGGATAGTGCCTGCGGCTATCTCGCGCGACTCGCGTGGGGTATGGCACTAACCGCGCGGGAGGTTCGAATCAGGGCAATGCTTTCGAACATCTGGCGCGATCCGCGTGGATATGGCGCTAACCGCGTGGGAGGTTCGAACAGATGGCGCGATCCGCGCGAGACTTTCGGGTCAGCCTTATAAATAGCTCATTCTGGACGAAAATTGGGAGAGAGAGTGAGCCATCTTCTTCCTTGAGTGTCCAGCAGCCATTGATGACCGGATAAGCTCCATATCTTCTCCATTTCTCATCTAAACACCTCCGACCCAACTGAGAAAGTGTTCAGAGCATCGAGATAAGCTAGAGTCCAAGCTTTATTCTCGACAAGAGGCGGTAAACGGCGAGATCGAGTTTTCTAAGGGAATCCTTGAAAGCGAAGAACCCAAGGTCGCAGAAGGCTTTGTATGGGCGATCTATCTTGGG
>PYAF01003926.1:1910315-1934086 GCA_007407185.1 Glycine tomentella | reverse complement strand
AAAATAAAAATAAAAATATTAAAAACATATTTATGAAGGAAAAAAAAATGTTATGCATTATTTCAACTAACGTAATGAGTAATTTCAAATTTGAATTATTATGTATTATTTCAACTAACTTAACGAGTGATTTCAAATTTGAATCACGAGTATGTAATTTTTTTTTTAATATATTAGTAACTATGTACTTTAAATGATATAAAATTATTTATGTTTAACAAGTAATTCTTAAGTGTGAGTCTTCAATACATAACTTATTAAATATTCTTCTGATGACCAATTTTGTCATATATAGTAATTTTTCGAGCATGTCTAATTTTTCTTTCTATCATGTTTTTGCATGGAGAAATAATTATAAGCAGTAAAAAAAAAGAAAGTAGTAGTAATAATTATAAAAGTGTTAAATACATTGGATTTGATTTTGTTAATTATGGGCATGGTTTTGGTTTAGGTTTTTCTTGGGGCTGGGGATTGGAGGAGACTACCCTCTGTCTTCTACCATAATGTCGGAGTTTGCGAACAAGAAGACAAGAGGGTCATTCATAGCGGCGGTGTTTTCGATGCAAGGCTTCGGCATATTGGCCAGCTCCACCGTGACGATGGCCGTGTGCTCCATATTCCGTGCAGCGTCCAAGAACTCCGAAGCTGACGTGGCATGGAGGTTGATTCTCATGCTCGGTTCAGTTCCAGCAGCCATGACTTACTACTGGCGCATGATGATGCCCGAAACCGCCAGGTACCTTCCTTCGTTGACATCTTGACTTTCCACCTTCCACATCTTTTTTTTTTAATTAATTATTATTGTTCTTATTATCATCGATCAGTATAATATTATCACTTTTTTATGGCTTTAATTTCTTGGGTCCATTGAATGAGTGAAAGGGATGTTATCTCGCTGTCTACATAAATATATATTAATCGCTTGTTCCGGTGTTGAACCGTATAAAATGAAATTGACAAAGACAAGCTGATGTTTATCCTGTTGGATTTTCTTTCACAATTAAGGTATATATAAATAATAAGAAACTATATAAATAAGATGATTGGTGTAATAAAAAAAATGAATTATAAAATTTTATTAGTTCTTGTCTATAGAAGAAGTGCAAGGAATCAGTTATATATTCAGTTTTTTTATTTGTGGGAATAAAATTAAAAAAAAAATTATGATAACTCACACATATCTTCTTTTATTAACTGAGTTAGATTTTCGGTTATTCAGTTAATAGTCACTTAATTAGAATTGTTTTAGTCAAAGGGAAAAATAGAGTGGAATTATTCATCAGGCCCTTGTCGTTGAAATTTTTCCACTTAATAAATCCAGTTTATTACACTGAAAAGTGAAAAGTCATCAAGACCGTACGTGCACCCTTAAGAGAATGAATGTCAAGCAAAAAATAGAAAATGCCAGGTTGCGTTCGCCGAAAAGAAAAATGGCAAGGATGATTAATTATAGAGTTCTTTAAGTTGCTCGCGTGATTCATGTTTGATATTAAAAATCAAAATATCATCAATTGCTTCTTTGAACTTATTACTTTAACCACGTACCCTCAACAATTATTTGTCTTTTTTATAATAAATATATAAGAATTTTAGGAATTGACTAAAGGCAAGAACATAATTAAAAAGGTAATAATCAATATCATCTTAAAAAACAATTAATGACAGTAGTAATTTTCTTCCAACATTACGTGTAGGGAAAATATTAAGTAAGAATTTTTTGTCAAAGTCAAACATTTCATAAACAATGCACTACTGAATTTGAATATGTATTTTTACTGCCTTGTCTTAATGAGCACGCACCATTTAGACTGTGTGCCTGGGACCAGATATAATAATAAGTATAAAAAAAAAAAAAAAAAACTTTATAATACTAAAGGTTAAAAAATAAGAATTTAATTAAAATACAATCTAACAACCATAAAGTTTTACATCCCGCTAGACTCAGCCTAATAGTAAAGTTTGGATAATTTGTGTATGAGCTCTCTTATCTGGTTTAGATCTCATTTCTTTCAATTTAGACTTAACAAAAAAGCCTTTTAATATTATTGAACAATAATATTATATAGTGTAAGATAATGACTATTATAATAATTATTTTAAATGTCATGTATAGTGTGATTTCTAATTAATTGTCCGTCTTTACATTATGATCAGTATACTACTATATTAAAATAAACTCTCATTCGTTCAAAAAAAATATTAATCTCACACAATAATCTTAATATAAAATTAAGATATTGAGTTATTAATTATGTTTCTTAACTAAAGATTTTGATGTGCAATCATAGGTACACAGCATTAGTGGAGCAAAATGTGATGCAAGCAGCAAAGGACATGGAGAAAGTCCTTGATGTAACACTGAGCCAGATTGCTGAAGAACATCCATGGCCACCAACCCCACATCCATACCCTCTCCTTTCAAGGGAATTCTTGCGTAGGCACGGTCGTGACTTATTTGCATGTTCTTCCACATGGTTCCTTTTGGACATTGTGTTCTACAGCCAAGTTTTGTTCCAAAGTGAAATATACAAACGCTACCTAGACAAAAAGGAGGAAGTGGATGTGTATCAAGAGGCTTTCCATGTTGCATGGATCCAAGCCGTTATTGCTGTGTGTTCCACAATCCCTGGCTACTTCTTCTCAATGTACTTCATTGACAAATGGGGAAGGGTCAAAATTCAAATGATGGGTTTTTTTTTCATGGCATTGGCCTTTTTTGCCATTGGGATTCCCTATTATTCTTATTGGACCGCCGAGGAACATGATATGAATAAAGGGTTTATGGTGTTGTATGGGCTTGCTTTTTTCTTTGCCAACTTCGGGCCCAACACTACTACCTTCATAGTCCCAGCTGAGCTTTTTCCTGCTAGGTTTAGGTCAACGTGTCATGGAATTTCTGGGGCAATTGGCAAGGTTGGGGCAATTATTGGGTCTATTGGGTTTCTTTGGGCTTCACATAAAAAGAAGGAAAATGGATACCCTAAGGGAATTGGGATGGAAGTGTCCCTTATCATACTTGGAGTGGTGTGCTTATTGGGAATGTTGGTCACCTACCTTTTCACTAGGGAAACCATGGGAAGGTCTTTGGAAGAGAATGAGGTTGAGAGTACGAATGATGAAGTTGAAGAGCATGATAATCTTTGATTTAAGGGTGTGTATAAGGTAGTATGTGTGAGCATATTAATGGTAATTTTCTATTAATAAGTATTAGATATGATAGTGAAACATTTTAAAATATATCTGGCAGTTATTAATACTAAATTACCAGATTACCTTATATAAACCATGATTTATGGCACCTTTTGTTATCTCTGTTTAATTTGTATAGAGTGCAAGATTTAGGATTTTTTTTTGTGTGTATGCATAATTGTAGCACTAAAATTTGAACCTAAAATTTTATGTGAGCTACCTACTTCTCCCTATCCATTAGGTGACACCAGTGAGTTTTTTTTACAATATTTCTATTTTCTAGTATAAAAAAAATGAAAGAATTAAACATACTAGCAGTTATTAATGGAAAAATTATTGTATTATCTTACACAAACCCTCATCTATTAGACCTTTCCATATCTTTATTTTATTTTGTATAAGGTTCAAGGTTTAGGATTTTTTGTTTGTACACTGGCAGCGCTAGAATTTGAACCTAAAACTTCAATTAAGTTCCCTAATTTCTCTTACAACTAAGCTAAATACTAGTGAGTTTCTTATGTTAAATTTAGTATAAAATCAATGGTAAACATTATATGAAGATTTGTGTATATTATAAAATCTATTCTTAAAGACTTCACAGTTAAGGATTGATTAATATGCACTGAGGTACAACATATGAAGATAAACATTAAGTTTCATAAAATACACTATCATAAGGAAAAGCTAAAGTTGAGACAAGTCCTTGAGATATTTTGATGAGGAACATCATAATAAATAATGTAAAATATACTCTCATTTATTTCTTTAAATAAATATCGGATGTAGTAATTTTAAGGACATCTACAAAATTCTTAAAAATACCTTTCGGAAATTAGTTTCTATTAAACATATTTATGTCCAAAAATAGAATAAGCGAACAAGGATATGTAGTGAAAAGAGGGTGCAAATAGAATCCCCTTTGCCGATGTTCAGAGCATTAGGTGTAACTAATTTTACTAATATGAAAAATATAATATTATTTTAATAATTAGTGCGCTGTCTCGTGCAATGCATAGCTGGATATTTTGATGAGGGACAGTTTTTTTTTTTTAATTTGTATGTAAAAACTTATGAATAATTATAAATCTAGTTTTAAAAGATTTGATGTGATTGTGATAGTGTTTCAAGAAATTGATTAAGTATCGCAAGGAAACATGAATCCATATTAATTTGAAAAAAAATACTATCAAATAAGATCATATCAGTAGCATATTTTTAATTTCTGAAAAAAAAAATGCCATAGTAATATGCATGGAGTGTAGAAAGATTGTAAATACAATTAAGACACATGAACCACCTAAACCCTAAATGAATGGTGTTTTCTTCTGAGTCCTTTACCCTTTGTAAAAATGTCATAGTAACATGTATGAAGCAAATGAAACAAAATAATTTATTTAATGATTGAAACAAATTGTTCTTGGATTATTCTAATATTTTTAAAATGGACGATGCTTTCTTGAGCGGTGGCCCATCCAAGACACGGCCTCGGCAAGGGAAAATTTTAAATAATCTAGGGAAAAAAAAATTAATTCTCTGGATCAGACAAGTTAGAGGGGCTATCAAGTTCGGCCATGCTAGCGGAAGCAAAAGACTCGGTTGATTCCATAGAAGACAGGGATGAAACAGTATCAGAGTCCGAGACAACTTCGTCACGATGAACAATGAGGTGATCTTCATCGGTGTCGGATGCCTCGGACCCTGACGCCCCAAGCAAGAGCTTGTTTATTGCTGACTTTGCAGTTTCCACAAACCATTCATCCTCAGGAAGTGCACTGATAATTGATCATGAAAAATGATTGGTGTTAGAATACTAGAACAAATACAATTGAGGACAAGGAATGGTAAATGCAGAAATGAAGAATACCTTTGTGGATCAATGCCCCTAGCAGAGAAAGTCCGGATGGCACGCACAGTGATAGCAGATGCTATCTGATGGATGTGTCGAGATGGATACCCCGCAAAGCACGCAACTTCAACAGTGAAGTGCATATCAAGAATTAACTGTCAGAAAAAGCCAGCTATGGGTGAGAGGAGTTCAGAGCAAGAAACCCTATCCACAATTTTACCAAACTAAATTGAAAGAGAATAATTCTCTTAACAATTTTTCCAATGGGAAAGAGCAATAATAGCATGATATTACGTAATTTTCTCTAAAAACATAGGTTTTATTACATAATGACACTGAAGACATAACATCAAATGATGAATTACATGCATTATAGCTTCAAGTGTGGTTGATGACAAATTCTCGAGATGCAATCTAAGACTCCCATGATAACCATCACAATTATTTATTTGACAAGACAAAAAAACGACGTTATTTGTGAGAAAATGTTAATATAACCAAACTTTATACAAATGATGCATCAAGATTGTGCTGGGTAAAGCTTAAGACCTAAAAGTATTTTGGATGACAGAACTAGGACATAAAAGTATCCAATTGTTCATAAATACATATATAAAAAAAAAAATACCTGCTGCAAACCAAGTGGCTTCAGAGGAGCTGATTTATCCTCTAATACACCCCAGAACTCTTTTGTTCATCAGACAACCACATGACAACAGTCTCTGTTAACCTAGCTAGCAACATTTTCTTTATTTTCTCTTTCCCAAGTAATACATCTCCAGACACAGTTGCTAATTGCTGCAGCTTTGCAAATAATGCCTGCAAATATAGCTATGCTTGTCAGTAATAAAATACAAAACACCAGAATTCAATATGAACATGTTAATAAATATATAGACCCAGACTGACAGATGCACAGATACACACCTCAGTAAAATAGCATAATGCAAGAAATTATCAAATTAGTGAGCAAATAACAGCCACAGCTTCATCCAGAAAAACAATTTCTAAAAATGATTTAAAAAACATGCAATCAACAGCTAACATTACCAAAAAGGAAACATGGAAACACAAAGGGATGATCAAAGAAACAAATAGAGAACAAAAACAAGGGCAGCAGCAAAAGAAGAAAAATAAGAATAACAACCTGAAATGGAAGCGAAGGAAGTGGGTCAGAATCCCAGTAAAGATCCTCTCTGTTATCACTCAAGTAAATATGCGCATTCAACCGTGTTTTTCCCTCTCTTGAATAGATGAAAGTAACAATGTATTGCCGACAGAAGTGATCCCGAAGTTTGTCAAAAGAATGCTGAAGATGTTTCCTCCACTCCTTCAATTCTACACTAGCATTTGTATTGAAGGTTACATTCTCTGTCACTCCACTATTTGGTTCCTTGGCCTTGCTTTCACTTTGCAGCATCCACCTTGATAACACAGCATTTGGTAACAGTTCATCCAATATTGTAAATGCTATTCCCAATATTGCAAGTTGTTCTGAGTCAGTCTCAGCTCTGAAAAGCACGGCCTCTTTCAGTTCTGGAAGATTGTCATCATCAGAAGGACCTGGTAGTGCTCTGATAAGAGCATCCATGTATTTATCAAATAGTTGTAAGATTCTATTCAGTACATTTCCTCCAAAATGCAAACTAGCCATTGGCGTTAGCTGTTCCAATATCTCCTATAATTTGCACCAAAAGTACACTGTGTTATAGCAAGACAGAAAAATTCCAAGCAAGTTCATTCATTTGCGCTCAAGTCAAAACAATCTCTTTAAAATACATAATAAGCTATAAACAAAACAATTGAACATACATAAAAGGAACACGTTGACATTATCGCAAAAGTATGCACATATGTTGCTCTGTCATTAGCACTAGTTACAAATCAACTGTCAATACTTTAGTTAATTCCTCATGCCCAGAAGATCATGGATCAACAACATTAACATCAACACCTTTAATCCAAACAATAATTGAGATCGGTGGTAGATGAATCCAATGATAGATATGAGGTTGAAAAAAAAAAGAAAGGAAAAGGGAAAATAAGATAAAAGAAAAGGAGGGAGAGATGAAGAGAAAAATGACTAGGTATCATCTAGAACATAGAGATAAACCGGTCTAAACCTCCACCAAGCTTAACTTTTCTCCATTCCGTCCTAAGACACACCATCCGCCAATCTATATTTCACTTCATTAACTCTTGTTTAACTACCTTTCCTTAGGTAAGTTTCGATCTATCTCTACCTCTTTCTGTGTCGAGCTCTTGATAACAAACATTTGTTTTATGAGAGCATCCAAGGGTCGTCTCATTACATACCCAAATCATCTCAATCTTTATTCTCTCATCTTTTCAATTACCGGTACTACTGCTACCTTTTGTCGAATATCTTCATTTCTTATCTTATCAATTTTCGTACAACCACACATCCACCTTAACATTCTCATTTCTGCTACACCTATTTTATGCTCATGTTATGTGTTGGCCAATATTCAACTCCATATAACATTGCAGGTCTTACAGTTGTTCTATAAAAAATTTCTTTTAGCTTAAGGAGTATTTTGCGGTCACACAAAAACACAGATGCAATCCGTCATTTCATCCACTCTTCTCTGATTCTATGATTTACATCTTCATCAATCTATCCACTTTTTTGCAAAGTTGATCCCAAATATCTAAAAGCATATTTCTTGGGTACCTCTTGACCAAGTAAATGCACGGGATCTTGATCATCATCTCTTATCAGCAAAAACTCACACTTCATATACTCAGTTTTGCTCTGCCTTAACGTGAATCATTTAGACTCCAAAGTGTTTCTCCACAATTCAAGTTTCCTATTAACATCATCTTTGGTCTCATCAGTAAGTACAATATCAACTGCAAAAGGCATACACCACAGCACTTCCTCTTGAACATCTTTTGTTAGTTCATCTATCACTAAGGTAAAGAGATAAGGACTAAGAGTTGAACCTTGGTGTACACCTACTATGATAGGAAAATAACTTGATATTCCATTACAAGCTTTCACACATGTGGTAGCCCCATCATACATATCCATGATTACATTTACATACTATAATGGTACTTTTTTCTTCATAAAAGTCTACCACAACTTTTATTAAAACCCTATCATATGTTTTCTCAAGATCTATGAACATTATATGTAAATCTTTCTTATTTTTTCGATATCTTTCCATTAATTGTCGCATCAAGAAAATGACTTCCATGGTACATCTTCCTGACATAAATTCAAATTGATTTATAAAAAACTTGGTCTCTCTCCTAAAGCGATGTTCAATAACTCTCTCGCACAATTTCATAATATGGCTCATAAGCTTAATACTTCTATTGTTATAACAATTATGGATATTTGCCTTATTTTTGTAAATAGGCACAAGCATACTTTTCCTCTAAGCATCAGACATCTCATTTGTTTGAAAAATCTTACTGAAAAGATTAGTCAGCCATTTTATTGTCACATCCCTCAAGCCTCTCCACACTTCAATAAGGATGCCATCGAGTCCCAAAGCTTTATTATTCTTCATTCTCTTTAAAGTTTCTTTAATTTCATGTGTATTAATTCTGCATACAAATCTTCTATTCAGATCATCATAAACATCCTCCAAGTCCACCTCACTTTTATCGTCATTCCCATTAAAAAATTTGTTAAAGTAGTTCATCCATCTTTCATTTACATTTTCATCTCTTACCAAAAGTTTTTTATTTTCATCTTTGATAAATCTAATTTGGGTGAGGTCTTTACTCTTCTTATCCCTTATTTTTGCAACTTTGTATATACTTTTTGTGCCCTCCTTGCTCCCAAGTTTTCTTTGTCTTTTTTTCTCACTAATATAAATTTTTGCAAGTTCTCATCATTGGAACTTTTATGCAAAGATCTAAAGCATTCCTTCTTCTGTTTAATTGTCTCCTGCATCTCTCCATTTCACCACCATGCTTCCTTTGTAAGATATATGTTTCCTTTGCTTTCTCCCAGCACTCTCATTCCCACATTTTGGATACACATAGTCATCTCATTCCATATTTCATTAGCTTCTTCAACAAACTCTCACTGTTCTTCACGCAACATGTTTTTCTTAAACTCTATTTGTTTTTCCTCTTTTAGCTTCTACCATCTGATTCTTGGGTTTTGAGTCATCTTCCTCATATTAAGTACTTTGTTGAACCGAACCTCTACAACTACCAGCTTATGTTGCGTAGCAACACACTCTCCAGGGTAGACCTTGTAGTCGATACAAGAATTTCTATCTTCTCTTCTAGCCATAAAGAAATCAGTTTGACTACGATTTTAGCCACTATGATAAGTGACAAGATGGGACTCCCTTTTTCAGAAAAAGGTGTTCGTTAGCATTAAATCGTAGGCTAGTACAACATTTAAGATATCTTCTCCAATCTCATTTCTCATCCCATAGACAAAATCTTCATGAATTCTATCAAAACCTCTATTGTTTTTACCAACATGACCATTTAGATCTCCTCCTAGGAAAATCTTCTCCTCTTATGGTATCCCTCTCAAAACCTTCTCACCCACAATTCCTCTCAATTTTTTAATTCAATACACAAATTAACGGGTTATGTTACGTTGGCTATATGTTGTGTATTATCAACGATTTCCACATAGGGTGGTAAAATGATATCTTGAGCGGTTACATATCCAAGACCTTTGAAACAAATAGACGCGTCTCGAGTTCCATACAGATTACTTCTCAATACAATTTCTTTCAAATTCATTAAAATTTCATATACTGATTCTTCAATACCTATTATGGAAGCTACAAGCCCAAAAGATCATGGATATCAAGGAAAATTTACTAAAGGTCCAAAACCTGATATCCGTCATGAGGACCTTAATCAATAGTTTCTTATCAAATAAACCAATTTATTACCTATTTTGTTGAGATGAGGGTCAACAGTATGCTGCATATCTTTAGAATATATGTTTAAATAACAGAGCTAGCAGGGAGAAAATGAAATAGGAAACGAGGACAAAATTTAAAGCCAAGGCTTTTCTTATCCTATAAAACTTTACATAATTTCATCACAGAAAAGAGTGCGTAGGAAAAATAACATAATTATTGTCCATTTGGAAATAGCCATATCATATATATAGTTACTTACTTCAACTATGTGCATAAATCGCATTCCACTCTCAACAAGCATGCTATTAGATGAAGCTGCAATTGCAGAAAGTGAAGATGCAAACTGTGGTGACAACGGGCAACATTCAGCAGATTCTGCCATGTCAAGTACTACTCTTCTAGCACGTCTAAAATTTGATTCTAAAACTTCTTCAATAGAAGGACGCAGAAGCACCAACAGTAATTTAGACAATTTCAATCCTTGTGATTCCTAGATTGAGCAGTAGTTCAGACTAGCATGAATGCCGATGCTAGCAGCACGTAAGGCAGAAACAGTCTCAGATGAGGGTGCATTCTCTTTCACCACTCCTACAAAATATTCAATTTCCCATTCTGCCCACTGAACAATTCTGTTGGTATAAACAGGATTATCTCCAAAAATCAAAGCAGATTCCTTTATTGTCAGTGAAATTACAGAAAACACAATCTTAGATAATGTAGAAGGAAATGTTTCAGGACAGAGAGAACTTGAGGGAAGCAAAGCCTCAATTCTCTTTTGGAGGTGAGACTGATAAAACTTCAGCATTAGTTGATGCGCTAGAGGACCTTTTCCGAGTTTTATTAAACAATTTAAGGTTGTTTTCAGCTCAGGGAAACTAACAGAAGGTTCTTCAGCAATTCCAACCAGCTGGTCTTCAAGCATTGCCTTTCTTTCCAACAAGGCAGACTTGTACAAGGAAACATCATCTGAAGAGTTATTCCCTGAGCCTTTCAACTCTGCAGAATTCTTTTCTTCAGCATCTAATGCTTCTAATGCTTCTTCAAACTTATGCTCAGCCAAAAGTACATCAATGTTTTCCAAGAATAATATTTTCTGGTCATTTCTCTCATTGGTAAGGGCTCAAGGAGTTCAGGTTCTTGCTGAATTTCAGCAACATCATTGCTTGACAGATTCCACTCTTCCAATTCACGTTCTACACCAGTCATTAAATCCTGAACAAGAATACCTTGTGCTGAGATATGCTTTTGCAGCTCAATCAATTCATGCTTTACTTCCACGGCCTCTTCAGATATCCCACAATATCAAGAACAAACAACAAAATTTTTGAATGCATATAATATGGTTGAAGAAAGTGATTTGAATTGTTACAAAAGTCTGTTGTTTTGTTCAGGTTGCAAACTTGTTAGAAATATTAAAATAGGAACCATTCATATGCCTTTTACAAACAATTTAAGCTTTTGAGAAGCTTGGTCTTTCAAGCACACAGTTAAGTGTTCAATCCTTTTCACACCTATTCCCCAATTAAATTAAATTTCAGCACAAGGTAGAGAAGAGAGCTAGTGCTTTGTGCACATTTCAAGTTCAAGCCCAAAAATAACTCATGTATCAGGGTGAGTTGGACATACACATACTAAATTGTAACCAACTTACTGGGCAATATTTTAACAGCTTTTTCTTAAAGAAACTAAACAAATAAAAACAATACCAGTTTGTTTATCATCTTCCACTGCAGCATCCAAACAATAGAAACCTTTAACAAACTATGCTTGCAACTGGAATGGTGCATTACAATGGTTACTTACTTTGTTCACTAAATAGCATTTTGAAAAATATCACCATAACTAGAGAAAATTACAGTGAAGCAACAAGCAAATAAACCAGAGTGCTATTCATAGTTTTATCACTTACCAATCAAAAAAATGAAACCTTTTGATGTCAGTTTGGTATGGGGGGTTAGAAAGGAGGTGATAAATTCATGAATCAACTCTCAATACAACTTTACTATAACTTATCTATGAATTTGCACTCCCATTTATCAAGACGTTAACCATTTTCCCCCTTTTCTAAGACAGCTATTAAAGGCATGGATCTAATCATACATTCAACAAGTCTCCCATTTTTCATATTCCAATTTGAAAGATAACATAAAATTAACAGACGAATTCTTAACAAGTAATCACCAATCAAGGAAATAAGATCGCTAGCTTCTGCATCCACTGCAGAATCAACAAACAAATGTACATCTTATATCGATTCAAGAAACAAAAAGGAAAAAAAATATGGTTAACACAAAAAGTTAACCTGCACCAGCAAGTCTAATGGCCACATTACCAACACAATACACCATTTCAAATTAGAAAAATTGTACCCATCATGCCCATATGTATGTGTGCTGGTACTTGAACTTGTATCAGTGCAATATAGACAAAAGTTACACAAATTTATAAAAGAGTCTTGAAATTCCCTGGTGGGTAACTTCAAACAAATTGTGACAGAACAATACACAAATTTTACCTCAAGAAAACCAAGAACTTGGAGTGCATATTGCCGCACAAGTTCTCCACAGCATCTTTCAAATCTAGGAGCTCGCAGCAAAGCTTCCTAATCCCCTGGATAAACACACACACACACACACACACACACACACACACACACACACACACACACAAGTTTTTGTTTCATGACAATCCAAAGAAACATGCAATTAAACAAATAGAAGTTTTCTTCAGAATGTGCATTGTTTGATGTTGACTGCGAAATGAAGAAAGAGAAAGAGCGAACCTTTTCGGTGTGAGACTGATAGAGAGAGTCAACCTTGGATTGGGGAATGATGCTCTCAATGGAAGGGAAATCATCTTCTTCCTCGCTACTCTCCATTCTCTCTCACACACAATTGCCCCTTTTTCTCACTCTGTTCACCTCACACAAGAATGGTGCATTTGGAAAATGGAATGTGAAAGTGTTCCTTTAGTTGCAAAATATTGTCTATTTTACTATTTTATTTTATTTTTTGAGAAATGGAAATCATTTTTATTTTAGTTTTTTTATGCGTTAAAAAATATAGTACTTTTATAAAGTGAAAACATTAGGAAAAAAATATCTTTCTAGAAATTTGGAAATAATGCAACATATTCTATTCTTTTCAAATTGGCTGATGTTTAGGATTTTTTTATATATACAAATTAAGAAAAGTAATTATTTCGAATAATTTATTAGAGAATAGTTTAAAAAAGAAATATTAGTTTAATTAAAATATTTTTACTCTATTTATTATTTTCCATAAATACGTTATTAAATATTTTAAGAAAATAAAATTTACTTGAGTACAAAATTAGAATAGAAGTTTTATTGAAAGCCGAAAACATTAATCATGTGTGGGTGTGACTTAAGGGTAATTTCCTTTGCATAATTTGTATTAACAAATTTATTTACTCTTTGTAGGTATTCAATTAGCTTGCACATGACTTGTTTTTAAAAGAAATTTACATGTCAAACTTAATTTATTATGGTTGTCAAATTATTCTTTTATTTATTTTCAAGATTCATAGATGACTAGTTAAACCATTAATAATTATATAAATAAGTTTGTCTGTATTTATTTTTTAACAAAGTATTAATAACATCCTAAATTGTTTCTTATTTTTGTTTTACAAAATTTTATCAGTGGCGAAGATGTGGTTTGTGTATGCAAGTAGATACTTTGTTACAAAATGAAATATTTATGTGGATTTTTTTGCATCATTATTTCATTTATTCTTCTACATGTGAAATTAACTGCACCACAAAGTTATTTTTTTTTAGATAAATTCAAAGATGGGTTGATTTTGTTGTCCAACGAAATTAATTAATCCAATTAGTGTTATGAAATTATGTATCTTTCCTAAACTAAGTATTTGTATATCTCTGAAAAGGTGTGTAGTGTATTTTTCCCAATAGTTAGGAAGCTTAAATAGAAGGAAATAATTGCATTTTATTAATGCAAAATTCATGTGAAAATGTTATTTATTAATGATTATCAAAGATCAATGCATAAAATAAAAGTTATTTTAACTATGAAATTAAATCTCAGTTTTATCAAATTGCAAATACAAGATTTAAAGTCATGTTTTGGAATTTTAATCTTGCATATATAAAGTCGTGTTTTGAAGCCACTTTTAATAGTTACATCTCAACCTTTACTAATACATATAATTATAGAATATACATATACATTATTAAAATAGAGTACAAATTAAGAAGTTGGTAAAAACACAAAGGGATACAAAATATTAAGTTTCGTCATTATTACTCATTATCAATTGGACAAGATTTTACTTAGACACGTAAAGATAAGTTTCAAGGAAGAAAGAAAAATAAAAACAAGGTAAACATGAAATCCAGTTGGTTGAAGTCTTTGGCTTCTAACATTATTTATTAGATTTTTTAGATGATTAGTAGAATTTCAATCACGATGCTCATACTTGCGAACCCATACGTGCTTTCCATTTATCCTAAGCTTTATAACGCATTTCCCATTCAAAATTTGATGGACTATTCCCACAGTTTTCACAATCAACATTGCAAACAGAGATTGGTTATGTACATTAGGATTTCCCATAGATATCCTCCACACAATTCCCATATCCAAATGTAAACAATTTTATCACCTCATCTCTATAAGCATGGGTTTATCGTCACAAGTAACATAATCACAGGGTCCCTTCATCTATATTTTCTAATCAAACAAGTCTAGGTTCACAATATTCCTTGTTGGCATATCAATGGAACCAAACAAAGGGTGCGGAAAACCAAGGATAGTCAAAGGCATATGTGATATGTTACCTTTTGATGTATTAGCTTTGTTAATATTGATTCTTAGAATTATCAACACAAGATCAGCAAAAATTCGAGTACAAATATTTTTCAAAACATTTTTGATACCAATTATTATGGTGTACCTTTTCTGCTAAAGATTTTCAAAGATATGTCCCTTTTTGTTAGTCTTGTTATTAAGAGCAAGCCACCATTCTTTGAGATGACAAAATTTTCTTCTTTTAAGCATTCCAGACAAGAGACAACTTCATCAAGAAGACTATTGACAAAAGTGTAAAATAAGCCCATCACTTCGTGGATGATTTTAGGGTATTTATTGTGTTCTGGTCAAATCCATAAGGTCATTACTAGTAGGGATTATGTTAGATCATGATGTAGTTTGAAGATCACGACACAAGACCTCACAATGAGTTTTGTGAAATTCATGAAGCTCTTCTGTTGAAATGGGAACCATCATGAAAGTCGGAAGTGGTGAAAGAGAGAGAAAACAAATTGTTTGGGAAGAAGAAATGTTGACTCTAAATTGGTAAAAGAACCAACTTTATGCAGGTCATTACATATATTAATTGTATTTGGTAAGTGTAAGAGAATTTAAAATGTAACTGATGTAAAATATGACAATAAAGATATGTGTAATTAAATCAAACAATACATATAATTAATTAAAAAAAATCATGTACCTCCAGCAAGAAAGTTAACTAAAGAATTTTTTTATTTCTTTTGTGTAATGCTTTCTTATCAATACTTATTAATACCAAAAGAAAATGTTATAGTATTTTTTTTTGGCCAAAATATATGTTTTCATCCTTATAAAATAGGAAAAGTTTGGATTTTAGGGATGGCAAAGTGGGTCAGCCCACCCAAAAACGGGTCGGCTGGTCCAACCCACTAAAAAGTGGGCTGGGTCAGGCTGGCCCACTTTTGCAAAGTGAGTTGAAAATACTAGTCCGCCTCACTATAAAGTGAGTAAGTGGGCCAGCGGGCCAGCCCACTTATAAAATAAAAAAATATTTTTTTAAAAAGGTAAAATAATTATTAAAAAAATTCAAATGTAATTATTTATACTAAAAATTAATAATGTACTAACTTAATCCTATAACAATGATTTTTAATATATAATACATGCCTAATAGAAGTAAAAGCAAGTATGAAATGCATGTTTAACAATGGTTTTCAATTAACTCCTAAGTCTTAACAAATTCTTAGAAATTTGTTTCACAATGATGCAGACAATCAAAACATAATTGTACATGTAGTATAGCTCATTATTAGGTTCCAAATAAAAATGTATTAGGGTTAAGGATTCAAAATCATTCACTTCTTTTTAGTCAGTCTCCCTCTAAGTCACTCATTTAATTACCTATTAAATATTTTATTATTTTTTATTAGTGGGCTATTGGTCCGGTGGGCTGGCCCACATTTGGCCCACATTTTTGTTGGCCGGGTTGGGTCAGCCCGTTTAATGAATGTGGGTCAAAGTCTCAACCCAGTCCACATTTTTTCGTGGGTTAAACGGGCCGGCCTACCGGGCCAGGCCTGTTTTGCCATTCCTATTGGATTTCATTCTTGCTGAAATTTTTGTTCATTTTTCATCTTCATAAAATTGAAACGTGTTCTATTTTTGCTCTGAGAAGGTTCGAATAAAGTGGGCAGCAATTTGTGACAATTATAAACTTAAGGGTTTTAAAAATTGTCACAAAATACAAAAAAAAATGTCACAAATTATATTTTATTTATTTTTATTTTGTAATTTGTGACTGTTTTTAACTATCAGAGATCCTCATAAAGATTCAGACAACCAACTAATTTGTGACAAGGGAAATAGAGAGGTGAGTGAAAATGTGAGAAATAGTAAAAGAATTCCACAAATTTTAAAATTATTTTCACTTTAACTCTTCTCATTTGGACAACCAACTAATTTTCACCTCCCTCATTCTTTCCTATTTCTTCTTTACCAAACAAAGCATTTATGAGTTTCTTATTGTCCAAATGAAATACTAATATATTGAGAGATTATCTAATGCATTGCATGAGATATTTTATAATTTAAAACAAAGAGAAAAATTAAGCTATAAAATAAATGCATATAATTAATTAATAGAAAATTGTAGTAATTTAAGTTTAGGGAGTTTTTTTTTCCGATCAATGTTAGTTGTTAGTTTTTGTTAGTGAAAAAATTCAAACTCAACCTCTTTTTCCTCTTTCTCCCTTCAAAATGAAAAGTGATTAATTTTGAGACAAATGAAATTTCAATATAAAAAAAAAAGAAGCAAAGTCACTAATGAACTTTATCAAATATAAGCATCATTAGTCATATAAGAAAATATTTTTTCTTTCACCAACATCATTACTTTAATAATAATAATAACATGTCTCCCTCATTAATTATTTTTTTATTTAAAATATCACTTTCACGTTTCAAATTCCAAACAAGTTATAAAGAAATTAACATACCAAATTGAAGACTGTTTATGTGAAACAAAATACATTGATTCTTAACTTGATAGACTAGCATCAATTATTGATGTATGAAATTTACCATAATTTTTTGTATTAATCTTTAAATATTTATTTGCAAAATTAAATAAAATGATGACTGATCAACCAATATAGCTACAAGAAACTAATGCTCTACAACTCACTAAGATAACAATTAAAAAATTCTATAAAAACATCATTAATAGTATTTATTTAAGTGAGTCACTTTGGATATGTCACATCATATTTATAAGTTGCCAACATTTCATCTAATGACGAAAACCTTAAACAACTCATTTTTTATACTTTTTTTTATTTGTACTTAATTTTATTTCACTGTTTAAATATTGTTGATGTTGTTTAAAATCACTTGGTGGGGTTAAGTTATACTGCAGGGTTAAGTTGAAATGCTTTGGTGACATTAATGTGTTGGATTACTCATGATGGGTGCTAGTTCTTGCCCAGTATTTAAAAAAAAAAAAAAATGAAAGCATCTTCATTTCATTGGTGGAAGCAAAAACATGAGTAATTGGGTATATTGATTCAAGTTAAGAATTGGTTGAATCAAGAGGCAAATGTTGGGATTGTTATGGTGAGGCTATTACATAGTTTGTTGGAGTCTATTGGATGCTACAATATTATTATTATTTTTGTAAACAAAGAAATGTTCATATCTTAGTTGTCATTAAGGTTTTAGTTTAAACATGGACTACTATTATCCCGGGTGAATGTGGTAGAAATAAGGGCTTTCCTTTTATTTTTATTTTGTTTAGTTAGTCGTTACACTTTTTATTTATTTATATACATATTTGAGTAAACTCCTAACCAAATGAGTTTATATTGTAAGATTGTGCCTTTTTTTATTGCATTGTAGGAGAAATTACCTGAGTCCCATGAGAGCTGGAATTTGAAGCAAAATCATCAAAAGATGAAGCATGGTAAGCACATATACAATATTGCAATTAGCTCAAATTCTCGTAATAGTTATGAATGCCTATTTAGTATTTTATTTTCAATATTCTACCTTACCCGTTGAGATATTCTAGGTAGTTTATTTTTTCGATTTGGTTTTAACTGCACTCTTCATGCTCTATCTTGCAATTTTTAAATTAGAAAGATTGAAACAATAATAACTAATTATCATATATTTTAGTGCTCTCTTATCCTTAGAATTTTAATTCTAGAGTTATTACAGGAGCTTGGGCAAGACAAAGCTTACATAAGTGAAACATTGTTTTCCATTATCTTTCTATTCTTTGTCTTGGTAAGAATTCCCCCTTCCCTCTCTGTTTTAGCTTTCATATATTAAATTAAATAGTAAATGGTAATCAATCTAAACATGATTTTATTTGGTCAAACTTTAGGTTCTTTTGGCTTTAAAAAATGGATTATTCTTGTTGAAGACAGTAGGACATCTAATTACTAATGCCGCAAAGGCCTTTGCCACTAGATATTCATTACCACATCATTCAAAAGCATCATCAAAACGTAAAACTTTATCAAACAATCTGGCAGAATTTTACTGAAGATCCCGAGGAAGACCACAGTGCAACATGCAAATATCGTGATACCCTAATTAAGTTTAAGGCTAGACCAAGTGCTAAGAAGGATCATTTATTGAGATCCAGTGATAATTCGGATAAAGGATGAAAAAGGTAAAGATCAAATGCTTCCTCATCACAAACTATAGAAGGGCAAGTTGGTGGTGGTGTTCATTTTTCACCAAGTTATTTTAAATTTGACAAAAGATGTGCCAAAAGGAACTTGTGAAGATGTTTGATTGTTGAGCTACCATTCTAGTTTAGTGCCCCATCACGTGCTATATTAACACATGACATTTTTATTCTCTATGACAAGGAGAAAAAAAATTGAAGAAATATTTATCCAAGCACTACAGGAAAGTTTATCTTACCACAAATACATGGACATCAATCCATAACTTCAGGTACATGAGTTTTGACTTCACACTTCATTGATAATAATTAGAAGTTGTAGAAGAAAATTTTGAACTTTCATCAAATAATAGGGACATTCACGAGAAAATATGGCAAAAATGTTGAGATATGCTTGAATGAATGAATAAGAGTTGAATCGAGTCTTAAGTGTAACTATGGACAATGCTACATCTAATTACCTCGAGATTGAACACTTAAAAAGATGTTTAATGTGTAAAGTTACGATAATGAGATAGTGTGATCTAAAAGTGAGGAATTGAAGGATTTCGATATACATTTCCACCTCAAGTGATTTTTTTGTCTTGAGTTTTTGTGTTTGTTAATAACTAGTTTTTTTCTCACTAAATTTTTAACTAGTGATAATTTTGTCAAATTATGATTTGCTTAATAAGTACTTGACAATCAACTAAGTCTTAAATGAGAAGAAATCCTCTACTTGTCCCTTTAGTACTTGACCAATACACTTGTCAAAATTGGACTTCCGATACTACCATCTCTTACACACACATTGATATCCTTTACTACACCCTAAGTCATTCAATTCTTAGGTATTTGTATAAGTCAATATCTCTTAACTTTACTTAATAAATAAACCTCAAGTTTAAATTTGAAATCCTAAATCAACAGTATATAGTTTCATAAGAATCATAGTAAGATTATAGGTGACTTTAGTACGAAGAAAAATTTGTCCTATGATAATTTGAAAATGAAGTGTGAAGACTTTTTGTCCTAAAATTATTGGACATATCTATATGGTAAGTCAAAATGAGACAAAACATCACAATCAAACTCTAAAAGGATAATAGTATTGAACACTATGTTTGGAACAAAAGTAGATATAATGGTATAAAACTTTAGTAAAAGTTAGTTTGTCATGTACCATTATGTAAAGTTCAACTTATATAATTTTTTGTCAATTGTAACGGAACAAAAGCAACTCCTAATGTTTATACACATGATTACTATAACATCCAGACAAATTACACTAGAATGAAAGGGATCCAAATGTTGTACAAGTATGAGACTGCACAATTGAGGATGACTTAAAGGAATTAATTGACATTACATATACTAAAAAGATGCCTCTATTTTTTGGTAGTTAGTTACTTAAGAATTTCATAGTTAAACATGTTTGACTTGGAGCAATTATGAGATGAGTGACTTTCTGAAGAAAAAAAAATCAGAAAGCATGTGAGTGAGGATAAAACACATTGAAAAGTTTCATGTTGATTTGTCAGGACAGTAATTGATCATGAAATTTTTCTTGGAGTGTCCAGACTGGTCACCACGCAGATTCCCGGTCCAACTGATTGAACCATCTGGTTTTCAAAATCATGCATCAAAATCACATTTTAAAATGACTTTTTAGAACGGTTATATGAAAAAGTTTTAAAAAAATGCGACGACAATTTTGTAATTAGAAGAAAAGTTTTTATATCGATTATAAGTAATAATTGATACTTTTTAGATTGGTTATAAAAGACAACATGTAAAAAGTATCAGTAAAAAAAAAAACAATCTTAAAAGTAACTTTTCATATCGATTCTTGTCTGATAAAAAAAGTCACGACTTTATATATTGTGAGCATTCAGAATGTCCATACAACCAATCTAAAAAATCATTTTTAATTGATCTAAGAAGTCTTTTATGTAGTAAACAGTTTACCAACAATCATACCTTCAAATAGGACAAACTATCTAAGTAAGCTTTGAAGCTAGTCAAAGACTTTCAAACGGGTTAGGCCAAGCCTAATATAAGACTTAAATACCTTTTTCATTCGTGTAAATGTCATTTTTTTAGTCCTTATAAATTATATTCTTTATTTTTAGTCCCTAATGTTGTTTTTGTTTTTATTCCTTCTAAATTATATCATTTTTGTTTTTATTCCTTGTATTTTTTTTAGTCCTTGCAATTTTTATTTTGTTTTAGTTATTATATTTTGTTTGGTTTTAGTCCCTACAATTTTTTTAATTCATGTAAATGACTTTTTATATTTTTACTTCATGCTCTCGTGACACATGTGACATTTTTAACTGGCGTGACATTTTTGGACCTAATCATTTGTTGATACATGACACTTGTTGATGTTAGACATGTCTATAAAAAATTAACTAATTTAGGAATTTTTTTTACCTGGGACACAAATAAGGAAATGAGTAAATTATAACGAAGAAAAGTACATTTAATTATAAGATTTTTATTGTTACAAAAATTAATAAATGATTAAAATTTTTAAATTAAATTAATAATTTGTATTATCTAATGATATTTTTGTCTCAATATAATTTATTTTAAAATATACCATAACATGTCTCTTAAATTTTAATTTTAAAATTTCATCACTTTACACATATTATCAAACTTTAATTATATATATATATATATATATTTTTATAATATTATAAAATAGAATACACAATTAACTCTTAATATTTCACATACTATCCTCTTAACTAGTAAAATTATTATCACAACCATCTAAAACTAGCATCATTTTAGTTTTATGTATATATTTGATCTCATCAACCACCCATCTTTCTTAACCTATCATGTTTTATCTCTAAATTAACTCTTAATATTTTTTAAAGAAATCATTAATAACTATAAATAATCATATATTACTAACAAATTATTGGTCCAATTGATATTGAACTTAGTTTCTTTAAGCTAAATCTCAGTCTTATGAATGAAAAAATACGATTAGATAAAGATGGTTATGCAACAAAAATTAGTCATCAACAAAAAATGTTGGATACTTGACAAAAATATCATGATGACCCAAAAGAATCATATATTATAATTTAAGTTATTCATTAAAAAAATATAAAATATAATTTGCATATTCAAAATTATATATTTATTACAAATTTTAATTGCAATATTTATATATTAAACAAAATTATTCATTAAAATTTTTATTATATAAATTAAATATTTATCATATTAGATGTGCATGTCAAAATGCAAGTTTTTTTTTTTTTTATATAAAAAACATAACAAGTTTAATAAGTGCTTTAAAAAAGAATAGGTTTAATAATTTATGACTTAAATACGTTTTGTCTCTAAAATTTAAGGTAAGTTTGTTTTTGGTCCCCTAAATTTAAAATTGATCTCTGTAGTAGTGTAAGTTGTAAGAAATAGTTTCTCATAAGATTATGTTTTTCATTCTTATAGAATTAGAAATGTTTGGATTTCATTTTTGTACAATTTTTAGTACATTTTTTGTTCCCGTAAAATTAAAATGTGTCAAGTTTTGACTAGAAGTTAGGTTAAGATATATTTAAACCTACATTTTGTAATTTGTGGTGATTTTTCTATAATTTATGGCAGTTAGATAAAAAACCCAGGAAACTAATACATATGTAAATACACCACCACAAATTACAAATACAATGCCAAAAATTATAGAAAAGTTCTACAAATTATATTTTGGAATTGTTTTCTATAATTTATACGGGTTTTAAAGGTTCATCTTATAAAAATAGCTATTCTTTTACCGTTGGTTCGCAACACCTAACCCCAACACTCCTCCTTTATCCTAACTTAGGACAGATCATACATGCAAGCACACATACGAAACATGAGCATAAAATAAGGGTATAAAAAATGAGGTTATTAAGGTGGATGTGTGGTTATACGAAGATGTATAAGATAAGAAATGAAAATATTTGACGAAAGGTAGTAGTAGTACCAATGAGTGAAAAGATGATGGAGCATAGATTGAGATGATTTTGACACGTAATGAGATGGCCCCTGCTTCCATAAGATCAAGAGTTTGTTACTAAGAACTCGACACAAGAAGAGGTAGAGGTAGATCAAAACTTACCTGAGGAAAGTTAATTAAACAAGACTTGATGGAGTGTGATATAGATTGGCAGACGGTATGTCTTAGGACGAAATGGAGAAAAACTATAAGTTTGGTGGAGAGTTAGATACATTATTATCTCTATGTTCCATATGATCCCTTTTTAATTATTTTCCTCATCATTTCCCCTCCTTTTTCACCATTCTTTTATTTTATCTTATTTTCTTTTCTTTTCTCTTTTCCCCCCTTTTCTTCTCCTCCCCCTTCCTTTTTTTTTTTCAACATCCTTGTATCTATCATTGGGTTCATCGACCGTCGAACCAATTAACTTAGGTTAAAGATGATGTTGATGTTGATGTATACAGGTTTTAGGCAATTTGTGGTAGTTTTTAACTTCCATAAATTCTCGTGTAAGCTCATAAATCCAAATTTAGCTCTTGACAAAAATTTGATACATTTCAATTTTATGAGGACGAAAAATGTATAAAAAATTCTATAGGAACAAAATCCAAACATTTCTAATTTTATGAGAACAAAAATATATATTTCCAGTTTTTTTATTAGAATGAGTAAAAATATTTTTTCATATAATTTTTAAATACGCTCCGATATAATTTCTTATAAAAAAATTATTTTAACTTCTTAATTATTATCTTCATCCCTGAACATAACTCTTTTTTTTAAAAAAGAATTGTTTGTCCCTTTTTATAAAACTTTTTTCAAGTTTTCTTTTACATTAATTATATATTTTTTTACTATAATACTCTTAATTACTTTATAATAAATGTTATGAATTAAAAATGTATTTTCT
>PYAF01003926.1:1849400-1910215 GCA_007407185.1 Glycine tomentella | reverse complement strand
ACAATAATTAATTGGATAGAAAGAGAAAGAAGTTGAATTCTATTAATTTTAAGGATAATTTTCTAAAAATAATATAAATTGTTAACAAATTTAGTTTTATTAATTAAATTAATTATTTTTCTTAATGAATTTGAATTAATTAAAAACATCTTATATTTAAAGATGAAATTAATAATATCTTAAAGACACTAATTAACAACACCCAAACATATTTAAACCATAATCTATAGTAATTTTTTTTATGAGTATAATCTATAGTATATAGTATATAGTATAGTAATATAAAAACTATTCAACTATTGCTACGTGTCGATAGAAAAAAAAATTCTTATTTTTTCCCACTTTTTTACTCTTTTCCATTTTCTTTAATAATAATGGTGCAAATCACACTTACCATCTAGTTTATTATTCTTTTCGTTCTAGATTATATGATGTTTAAGATTTAAATTTTGTCCACAAGTTTAAGAAATGGTTGAATTCATAGAAAATATTAGACAATTTTCTAATATATCTTTTATCTCTAATTAACTTATTTACTCTTTCTATACACTACTCTCAATAAGTATTGATTAAGGATAATCTTATAAAAATATATTTAATACAACATTGATGTTATAGATATTTATTTTGGAATAAATCTTTTTCCTCTAAAATATCATATAATCTTGAAGAAGGCAGTATCAATAGTCAAATAGTCAAAACTCACATAGTAAGGGATGTACAAATTTAAATGGATTCAAAATAAAAATTGAACATTGCTAAAAAGATTAAAAATTAAATCAAATCGATTTTTTTTGGATTTTTTTCTCAAAATGGTCAGATGGTTTAGTTTGAGGTTTGTGTTTTTGAAATCGAATCAAATCGAACTAAACCACGACACTTATATTAATACTTGTATTACTTTAATGTTATGTATTTTATGTATATATTACTTGAATTTTATAATATTTTATAGTGTTATGTATATGAATTTATCTAATGTATATCACTTTCTTTTTTAGATCATTTTTTTTTAAATTGTTTGATTTAAAATTGATAAAAAATTAATAAATATTTATTTTAAAAGCTTTAACATATTACTAAATTTTGAACATTATTATTAATAATTTTTTAATGTAATTTAATTTAATTTTTTTAAAAAATATAAATTTAATAAATTAATATTTTAATAAAAATCAGAAATATCAAATCATTAAATATTTATTTTATTTGATTTAAATTTTATTTTAAATAAAAACCCATAAGTATCAATAATCAACATTCAAATCACTTGTTTTTTTTTCTTTTGTAATTTTTTTTTATTAAAACGGCCCACTGTTTTGCTTCTCCTCCACGTGCACATCACGTGCCCACTCTCAATTTTTAATTTTTGGAATCCAACAAGTGACTTGAGCCGTGAACCCAACAACTTAACCTGACGATGATGTGTACCCTAGTTCCTTCTAGCTTCTTCCCCAAACACAAAACCCGCTAATAATAACATTTTCAACAATTCTTCTTTCTTCTTTCTTCTTCTTCTTTTTTCCAGCAGTTCAGGACTCTTCTTCGCTGTGGTTGAAAAATCGAAGCCTCTCTCTGTCTCTTTCTCTCTCCAATTAAGTGAAACGCATAAGAGAAATTCAATTCAATTCAATGGATGTGAATCGCGAGCAAATTGTTGACGTTGGATCGGTGGTGGAAGCCGTTTCTGCTGACGACGTTCACGCTCCTCTCTACAGCATCGAAAGTCTCTGCATGCGTTGCCGTGAAAACGTAACCTTTCTTCTTCTCTTAACGTTTTTTCAATTAATTCACTGTGTCTGTTTCTTCTTCTTTTTCGCGCACTTCCTGCGTTTGTAACTGAGCTATTCAATTTTCCATTTTTTTTAGTCTTGCATATTCATTAATTGAGTCGGTGAACCTTATTATGAAGCTTATGCATTGCAATTTGTTTTCTTCTTCTGCGTTTAATTCGTATTCAATTGTCTTTACTCTTTTTATTTCTGCATCTTTATTACTCGGTGGTGAACGTTATTATGAAGCTTATGTATTGCACTTTGTTTCCTCCTTCTGCGTTTAATTCGCATTCAATGCACATTTTTTTAACTCTTTTTTTCTTCTTCTTCCTTATTAATTGCTACTCGGTGAACGTTTCTGGAGTTTAAACATCGAGTTTGTTTTTATCTTCCAGAGTCAATAATGCGTTTAATTCGCATTCAATAAAGTTTTGAAGCTTATGAATTGCACTTTGTTTTGTTCTTCTTGTGCGTTTAATTCGTATTCAATGCACCATTTTGTTTTACTCTTCTTTTTTCTTACTTTTTAATTGCTCCCTCAACGTTTATGAAGTTTTAAACATTGAACTTTTTTTTTTCTTCCAAAGTCAAATGCGTTTAATTCGTATTCAATACTCATTTTTTTTACTCTTTTCCTTTCTTCTTTCTAAATTTACTCGGTGAACGTTTCTGAAGTTTATTGACCTTTGTTTTTTTTTCTTCCAGAGTCAATTCGTATTCAGTACTCGATTTTTTTTTACTCTTTTTTTCTTCCCTCTTTAGTAGTTCTTTGGATGCAGAAACGTTTATGAAGTTAAACAGAATTTGTTTTTTTTTTTCTTCCATACGTCAATGTGTTTAACTCGTATCCCATACTCAATTTTATTTACTCTGTTTTTTTTTCTCCCCCCTTAATTGATCAGTGAAAAAGTTTCGTAGTTTAAAGGCCTTGTTTTTTTCTTCCCGAGTCAATGCTTTAATTTATGAGTCGGTGGGGTTTAATTTTTCATCAATTCATTTAGCTGTATTAAACACTTTTTGGAACTATCCACCGTTTGAACTTGTGAGGTAATCTAGTTTGGCGGCATATCATATTGGATTTGGGGTGTTTGTAGGAGTTTTCACCGAAGCTTGTAAAAGTAACTTGTAAACTTTTTTACCTTATTTCAATAAACATTTGGGAGAAATTTACCAATATAAGGTGGATGTGTGGTGATACGAAGATGGATAAAGATAAGAAATGAAGATATTCGACGAAAGATAGCAGTAGTATCGGTGAGTGAAAAGATGAGGAAAGATAGATTGAGATGGTTTGGGCACGTAATGAGACAATCCCTGGATGCTCTTGTAAGAATTAAAGTTTGTTATCAAAGAGCTCAACACAAAAAGAGGTATAGATAGACCGAAACTTATCCAAGGAAAGGTAGTTAAACAAGACTTAATGGAGTGAGATATAAATTGACAGGCGGTGTGTCTTAGGACAGAGTGGAGAAAAACTATAAGCTTGTTGGAGGGTTAGACTCGTTATTATCTATATGTTCCAGACAGTCCCTTTTTATTTATTTTCCTCTTCTTTTCCCCCTCCTTCTTTCACCCTTCTTTTCTTTTGTCTTATTTTCCCTTTTTTTTCCCTTCTCCCTTCCTTTTTTTTCCAACTTCCTCGTATCTATCATTGGGTTCATCTACTACCGACCCCAATTAACTTGGGTTAAAGGTGTTGTTGATGTTGTATGCATTGTATTGGGTTGGTGCACTGCACAAATAGCATAGGTTAGCACTTGGCACATGCAGGACTTTTTGTTTTGTCTATTGTATTGTGTTGATGCACTGCACATGTAGGATAGGTTAGCTTAGCACTTGGCTGTTAGCACAAGCAAAATTGTTGCCTATTGTATCAGGGTCTATGCATTGCACATGTAGAATAAGTTTAATAATCAAATGACATAAGGTCTCAACTCTCATGTGATGAGAACTTAAATAAGCTCTTAATTATATTGTGTGCCTAAACATGTTCATCGTGTATGAGTTGGTAACTAAGGATACATTTTGTGCATATGGAAGGATGGGACAAGTAGAATAGGTTAGCACAAGCAATTGAGTATCAAGCAAAACATTTTGTCTATTGCATTGGGTTGGTGCACTGCACTAGTATAGTAGAATAGACTAGCACTTAGCACAAGCAAAAACTTTTGTTTTGTCTATTGGTTCAGAGTCGATGCACTGCATATATAGAATAGGTTAGTAGCAAAAAGACGTTTTATTTTGTTTATTGTATCAGGTCTATGCTTTGCACCTGTAGAATAGGTTAGCATTTAGCACAAGCAAAACCTTTTTGTTTTGTCAATTGTATCAGGTCGATGCACTGCACATGTAAAATTGGTTAGAGCACTTAGTAGAAGCAAAACTTTTTGTTTTGTCTACTGTATTGTAATGGGTAGATGCATTGCACTTGTTGAATAGCTTAGCACTTGGCACAAGAAAAACCTTTTGTTTTGTCTATTGTATCTTGTTGATGCACTGCACACATAGAATTGGTTAGCTCTTAGCACAAACAAAATCTTTTGTTTTGTAAATTGTATCAGGTCGATGCACTGTACTTGTAGAATTGGTTAGAGCACTTAGCACAAGCAAAATCTTTTGTTTTGTAAATTGTATCAGGTCAATGCACTGTACTTGTATAATTAGTTAGAGCACTTAGCACAAGCAAAACTTTTTGTTTTGTATATTGTATCAAGTAGATGCATTGCACTTGTAGAATAGGTTAGCATTTGGCACAAACAAAACCTTTTGTCTATTGCATCGTGTTGATGCACTGCTAACGTAGAATTGGTTAGCTCTTAGCACAAACAAAATTTTTTATTTTGTCAATTGTGTAAAGTCGATGCACTGTACATGTAGAATTGGTTAGAGCACTTGGCACAAGCAAAACTTTTTGTTTTGTCTATTGTTATTGTGGTTGGTGCACGGCACAAGCAGTTTGGAGGTGGGGGAGGGGTTGGGTTATTCTTCATTAGTGTTAATGGGTGGTCTTGTTCATGGGAGTAGAAGTTATATCATATGTGTGTTAAGTTCAACTTATTTTGAAGAAATAATCCTTTACTTTTTTCAGTTTACTAAGCGAATATTTAGGAAAAAGGAACAATTATTTCATGGGACTAATCTATTTCCAAGCAACATTGTCACCTGGGTTATTGAGTAATGAATATTTACACTTTTTTTGTGTTTTTCATCTTTTGTGTTGTTCTATACATGGCCATGTTAAAAATCAATGAAACAGATAATTTTGTGTGGTCCAATTATTTATTACTTAGCAAACGAGTCAAATGCACCCTAAAGCTTAATTTTGTAGCTTCATCCATTTTTTTTAATCTTAAACTTATCATCTGACATCAATTTCTTTCATGTTTGTCAGGGGATTACAAGATTTTTATTGACTTTAATTCCCAACTTCAGAAAGGTATGTCCCTTCTGTTGTTCTTCCTCTTGTGATTGACATGTGGTTACTAATTTTCATATTTTCATCAGTAGGTATTGGGATATATCATATTATGTATTTTAAACTTCATCTTTATTTCTGCCTCTCCTTATGTTTATGTTTCATTCACTTTTTCCCCCTTAAGTTATGTGTTACATACTTCAATTAAAATGAATTAGCTCTATTGCTTTACAAATTAGATGATGGATCTTATCACATATTGTTATTTTTATTTGCTGTTTCTTATGTCTGTCCATTAGTTTTCTAGAAATATTACCCATTGCCACATTTACCTTTCCTGCAGATTTTGTTGTCAGCTTTTGAATGTCCCCACTGTGGTGAGAGGTAAAAGACCCTTTAGTCTATGAACTCCTCTTAAAACTGTGCATTAAACATAATTGGTCCCTTTGATCTTCCTTGAAAGCTAATATTTTTGTTTTCTAATTATTGTTTTTATCTGTTAGGAACAATGAAGTACAGTTTGCTGGTGAAATTCAACCGCGTGGTTGTTGTTACTCTCTGGAGATCCCATCAGGCGAACAGAAGGTTGTGTTGATTGAAATTTCAACTCCCCCTCAAATAATTATCATTATTTATAATATAAGAAAACTTATATAGCCCCTTGATAAATTAAAACATGGTGTAATAATGACTTGAATGGAGGTGCTCAAGTGTGGCTTTTTTTGTTCAAGAACTACTTCCTTAACAAGTTTGTTGGAAAGAAGCATTAATTATGGACATCCTAGCCTGCCTTAATTTGAGACCTCATGCAACTTCATTGTGATAGGTCTGAAGGGGTGGTGTAGTCTCACATCGACTAGAGATAAGGCTTAAGTAGTGCCTATAACACTTGGATCCATTGTTGGGGCCACCTACATTGGGACTCTAGGTCAATAGCGCTAGGCATGAAGAGGGAGGGGTGGTGGTGGTTGGAATGCCTCATTAGTTACGGACACCCTTGGCCTGCCATAACATGTGGCCTCATGCACCTTCGTTGTTATTGGTGTGAAGTGGTGGGTATGTTCCCACATGGACTCGCAGGCTTAAGTAGTGCCTTATAAAGCTTGGGCAGTTCTCACCTTACAAGCAAGTTGTGTGTGGTTGAGTTAGGCCCTAAGCCCAAATTCTAAGAAAGTTAAACAACACAACATTCTTGTCAGCAAAAAGAAAAGAATAAGAGTTTCTTTGTCCCACATTTCTGATATACTATTTGGATATTATGACTTGCTATAATTATAATTTTTCAATTTAAGTTTGTTTTAATATTGTGAGTTAGAGTTTATTTTCTTTATTTATGATATATTTATGCATATGTATAGTTAAAACTATGAACTTAACATTTTGGAGGGCTTAACTTGTCTCACTCAGCTGAGACTTGCATATATAAAGAGGAAATGAGTACATGACAAGATATGAAAAGATAGGGTGCAGACTGCAGCCCTTGTATTACAGAGAAAGAGTGCAAAATAAGAAAGATAATAAAACATATAAAAACACATATTAATCTAACATGTATATTATATATAAGTATAATTTTTTCATATTAGGTAAAAAGTAAAAAATAAAATCTTACAATCTGAGTTACGTTCCCCGTGTTATGAGTTTTCAACCCCCTCCAGATCCCAGTTAGAATGTCAGGTTTAACATCGTAAAAGACATTTGTCTTGAAGGGATAATGATGTAAAACGATTTGAAGAACAATGGCATACAATGATATAAATACAGCTGGGTTCTTCGGTATTCATCCATTCTCAGACTCTGGCCAAAAGTTTTAGTAAGAAAGCATTGGAATATCTTAGGATAGTAACATTTAAAAAATGGTGGTCTCACTTTATTCAATAGGGCATCCCATGCAAGGAAATGGTCAAACTGGGATTAGAAATGGTGCTAGGAGGCTTTTTCAGAAACGAACAATATATGCGTGTTTGTCATACAAAATCAGGAAGATAATAAAGTTAATTGCCCATGGTGAAAACATTGATGCATACCATGGCCAAACTAAGAAAAGTCTGGAAACTAAATTTAACAAACTATTTTAACATTGGTGTTATTACATGAAACAGAACCTCCAGGAAATAGCCTTATTGAATATCAGTCTAATACCTGTATCGTCAATGCATACTTACTTGGGATTCTCTTATTTGTTATTTTGATTTGCAAGCATGCTTTTTTGTTAACTATTCTGATAATTTGTTTGTAAGAGTGTCTTATTGACAAGTTTTATGAATGCAGATGCTAAATCGACAAGTGGTAAAAGCGGAATCTGCTACCATTAAGGTACAGAAATTTGTTTTGTTTACTTTTTCTCTGCATTTATTTAAACTTGTTTACTCTTTTTCCCTATGTTGACTGTAATGATAAGGTTAATGAAAACCCTTTAGTTCATTGACACCCTGGTTCTTGTCTCTTTTAAGTCAAGGGTAAGATAGATAGATAGATGGATAGATAGATAGATAGCACCATTTTTATGAATGAAGCAATTTAAGAGTCATCTCTATTGATTCTAAAATTGAGTGGTTATTGTGGTCCTATTTTTGAAAATTTTAAGTGTAATGTGTAATAAATTCATCCAAAAGGCACCTTGCTTATATGTATGATTTTGCAGATACCTGAACTGGATTTTGAGATTCCACCAGAGGCTCAGCGTGGTAGTCTGTCAACGGTACTTCGGATACATATTTCAATTCACTTTGTTCTTTTCCCATTTCTAGTATTGACAGGTTTGCTTGGTCAATTGTTTTTCCCCTGGTAGGGGTTTACCTGTTATTGCATTTGTCAGTGCAAATCTCTTCTGCATTTCTTTTTGTCATGCACAGCAGACTATTTAAAATCTGGTGAATAAACATGTCAATGTGTCCTTTTTTTAATTTGATAAAAAACGATTGTTTGATTGAAAAAATAAGAATGTTATATTTCTAGTCTATTAATTTTTGTTTGTATGATTTTGGGTAGATTTCTGAAGCTTTAGGTTTGATTCAATCATATCATAATTTTGGCACTTTCCATATGCACCCATTATTTAGTAGCAAGGATGATGCCCATACATGTATATTAGAAATGTAAGTTGTGGGTGTCGGAGCTCTAACTGAGTATTTTATGAAATTCATGGACATTGAACAGTTAAACATTTGTAGTCAAATGATTCAACAATATCATTTTTTGTGTTATTGTAGGTGGAAGGGATACTTACGAGAGCAGCTGATGAACTTCAGGCCCTTCAAGAGGAACGCAAAGTACTATCTGTTTCTGCTTTATATTGTTATTTGATATATAAATTTCTTTTTTAATAATTTAATGTTATGCTTTGTACTTTCTAGAAAGTGGCTCCAGAGACAGCTGAGGCAATTGATCAGTTCCTGGTGAAACTGCGAGCCTGTGCTACAGGAGAATCTGCCTTCACATTTATTCTTGATGATCCTGCTGGAAACAGTTTCATTGAAAACCCGTAAGAGATTATACCTCTTTTTCTTTTTATAATAAATAATAAGAGTAGTTTTATTAGAGAGCAAATTATAAGTAATATGTCCTCATATAAGTAAATGACAAGAAAAATTAAAAATAAAATTTTCATCTTTGTAGAGCTCACAAATTTCTTTTCTTACAAGTTGACAATTGTAGGGATAATAATAGTTTTTATTTCACAAGTGTGGAAATATGTGTAAAAATTAAACTTAACAGTTTGTAAAATGTAAAGAAGTTGATGATTTTAATATTGTAAGGGCCACACAAGAGACCTAAATCTGAGGCACCACCTTGCTAACAGCACTCTGCTCCTTAGGGGGGACTTCATCTAATAGGCTGCCTTTTCCTTTCTCAAGTCTTGTTACATCACATCATATCGTTGGATCCCCTCCATGCACTAGTGTCTCTATCAAACAAATAGCCTTTTTCTCCCTGAGTACATAACCAGGTGAAATATGCTATAAGATTCTATCATGGATCCCCCTCCCCCAAAATAATTGGTCAAAATCATTCTTAGTTAGTACAAATCCGTTTCAAATGGTCAAATTCTCAATCTCATACATTTTAATCTCAACTTCTCATAACAATGTTATTTAATGTATTCAAAGTAATTGCTTTTTTAACAGATATAATCATGCCATTAAATAAATTTTAAAAAAAGCAGAAATCTGAGCGATTAAACAAAATATAAAATTCATATTTCTCCAAGCCTAAGATTTTAAATGGTGTTAATGCAACAAAATAAATTATAATAATAATCATAAAAATAATAAAAGCATGTCACTCATAACTAGTAAGATCCAACTAAAATTACTTCCAAGGAGAACAAGCGATGTAGTGTTTATGGATCTAAACACCAACAAATATTTCAACAAGACTTTGTAAATGGAAGAAAATGAAAAAGAAGAAAAGGAAGCAGAATAGCAATGGATATTTGGCTTAGCAGAAGAGATGGGAAGCTTATCCTGGACTAGGGTTTTGAACTATTAGTTGTTGCCAAATTATGTAATCATCATGCAGTTCTCTATCTTTTCTTCCCTTTTCTTTTGTTGAATGGTGCGTTCAATGAAAGAGTTCATTACTGAAGTATCAAGGCCCAAGGCCTTGTCATTTTAGGCATGCAAAATTTATCACAATTAACAAGATAATTTCTCTTGGTAACCCCCATTTCTGACTAAAGAAAGAGTCTCTTAATTTTCTCCATTCTGTCTGCAACTTGACAAGAGAGTGAAGAGACACATGATTGAAGTGATGCTGTACAAATGAGATCTGATTAGGAGTAATGTACCCTTCTAGAAGAGAATTAAAGCCAGTTTCATATTGCATCATACTATCATAGAAAGATTAGGGAACTTATTATTTTGAAATATGTTCTTTAAAGTGTATTTTGGTGGCTTGATGGATTGTTGTATTGGATTGATGCTAACCAAATCAGTCCATACTGTATCTTATAACTTATTTTAAATCAGTCAAGACAAACCCTTATTTGTTGGTGAGGCTATCTTACTTGTATTTGGTGCTCTTACCAACATTAGTCACACGTTTTAGCTGCTGCTATTTTAATTAAATGGAAGACACATGTGAACAGGTTTGCACCATCATCTGATCCATCATTGACTATCAAGTTTTATGAGAGAACTCCCGCGCAGCAAGCATCATTGGGATACCTTGTTGATTCCACTCACATTGAAGGAATTCATGATGAAGCGCCAGAAGGGGGAGAAGCTGTGACTGCTGATCAATTGAGGAGAGAACCTCATGGGTCAATAGGGGCAACAGCTGGTCATCGAGCCATTGCACAGAGTAACAGCTCAGAAATTGCTGAAGCCTTATTTCGATATACTGCACCAGAAGAGGTATGTATTGCTGAGTTGTGTAATGCTTTTACTGAGCTTTGGCCCTTTTTTTGTTGTTTGTTCATTCAGTGTCAGATTGCTGCTTGTTCTTGACAGGTGATGACATTCCCATCTTCTTGTGGTGCTTGTGCCGCTAGGTGTGAGACTCGAATGTTTGTCACCAGTATCCTTTTATCATTTTTCATACTGTCATCAGGGTATTGTTTGACTGTGTTACATTTATTTAGGAGTCTGTCATTTTTGCATCAATGACAATTATAATTAAAATTGAAATCTGAAATCATATAAACTATAGGGCTGGTTTTTCTTTGTTTCAACTTCTTTTTAGATTCCATGTTTGATGTATTTCAGTTGAAATTTGAAGCTTTGGTCACCTCTTTGGTGTGCAGAAATATGTTATTTGATAACCATGTGTTCATTTTAAAATCCTGAAAATATTTGTTTTCAAATTTCATGAACTTGGCTATAGATTCAAGTTTACTCAACACCAATGTTGGATGTTTAGATTAAAATGAAAGGGTTGACTTGTATTCTGATAGGGTAAAGATTGTAGATAATATTCATTTGCTTGCTTGATAACAGTGCCATGCTCTTTTAGACTATGCCATGTGCCAATTCTATATTCTATATTCTATATATTGGCAGTCTGCATGAGCAACATGTCTTGTTAGTTCTTCTTCACACTTTTGTTGATCTTAACAATGACCAGATATTCCTTACTTCCAAGAAGTAATTGTTATGGCATCCACATGTGATTCCTGTGGTTACCGCAACTCTGAGGTATATGCTGATTTCTTGAGTGTAGTTCTCTATTTTGAGGGCTGGAATAAATATTTCTCTTCACCCTGCAGTTGAAACCTGGTGGCCGAATTCCTGAAAAAGGAAAAAGAATTACTCTTAATGTGAAGAATGTTAATGACCTGAGCCGTGATGTAATAAAGGTCTGTAATTTTATCCTGGATCTTAACTAATTTCAACCCAGCAGTTTGTTAATTTACATATGTTTAGTGATGAATAATGGATCTTGTAGTTTATCCTTGCATTCTGTGAGCATATCATTTTTCTTATTTCGAATGTGTAATTACTACTACAAATTGGGATTTATAAAAGAAATCTCATAAGAGAAATAAGTACTTTGGACTCTGGTTATTGACGTTATAGCCTTCAAATGTAGGACAAATACAAGCTTCCGGAAGTTTGAAGGAACTGAGGAAAAAAACTAATCATGTGAACTCTTTCAGTGCCACTTTAAATTTTTGCTTTATTCTTCAATTTATTTTTTCATCACACTCGCAAAAAACTACAGCATTTTAAAGAATCAAATTCACATTTTAGCCTGAAATTGATGGTTTCATCAAGAGATAACCTAGAAATATTACATCAGCATGTTCTGTTTTCAATGATGTATTTAAAAGTTGTAATGATACACATACAGGTGTTTCTAATAAGGGTAACCTGTGAAAAATGTCATGATGATACCCATATAAGCCTGATCATTTATATATTTTCTGCAATCTGAGACAGAAATGTATTTCATATCAATTGACTGAGTAGTTTGGTTTGATTAGTCTGATACTGCAAGTGTAAAAGTTCCTGAACTTGACTTGGAGCTGGCAAGCGGAACCCTTGGAGGAATTGTTACAACTGTTGAAGGTTTAATTACAAAAATTAGTGAAAGTAAGTTTGCTTTCTCTCCTACATTAAAACTATAATCTGGGCAACATCCTACTGAGACAGGATAATTAGGAGTGATCTTTGTTAAAAGGAAAGGACATAGTAGTAGTCGTACTCTTTGTTGAGTGTCATTTGAACGAAATAATAAAGACATTTTTCTTTTTATTAGATCTTTCAAATTTCAACCACTTGAACTCATTATTTATTTCTTTCATTCCAAATAATCTACCTCAAACATGTTTGAAAAGCCTTCTAAATGCAAAATTTGTATCCGTTTTGGAAGGATGGATTTTAAACTGTTTTCCTTTCTTCATGTTTATGTTCTTGATCCTGTGGTGTGATTTATTTTTTTAATATAATCTATTTATTTTTGCTAGAATGTAGCAATATTGTTAAATAACCATTGTAGTGCCGCATAACACTATAACATGCATCATTTTGGCCCTCTGCCATAGGAAACTTCTGAATGGAGCCCCGCTATGGCAGCACAATGGCGTGTTTATATGGTGAAATTTTGGCCTTAACTGCCATATTTTGCCATCCGCCATAGAAACCTTGGAATGTAGAATATAATTTGATAATTTGATGTGATTTGCATATACAGGCCTTGAGAGGGTCCATGGCTTTACTTTTGGAGATAGTCTTGATGAACAGAGAAAGAGAAAGTGGATAGACTTTAAAGCAAGGCTAAACAAGGTAGCAAATGACTATTTATCAGAGTTGGTCAGAATTTCTCTCATATCTGTTCATTTTATAATTCTATTGATTAGATTACCATCAGATTTGTTATTTATGCTTTACATAATGTTTTGGGGCTGACTGGGGAAATAGATAATTACAGGCATTGTAGAATTATCTTGTCTTGTATTTCTTGTTCTCTTTTAGGAGGATGTGTTGTCCTGTTTGTGTACCTGTTTCTACCAGTTTGATGGATTTTTTCTATAAAAAGAAAATGGTACTAATAACAAAGAGAAGAGAGTCACTTTCTGGGCTATGACCTGTGGTCATATTCCATGCTACTTTTGGGCTACATCGCTGTTGGATGTTTCTCTAACATCGGTGATTAATAGACTGAAGCTGTCAGACTATCAGTCTCTGTCTGTGAATTTGAAGGCTTTGATTTGACTTTGCCTATTTAAACCTATATAGGCTCTTTAACCCAATTTTATGTCTGCATCCTTTCATTTTGTGCAGCTTCTTAGCTTGGAAGAAGCTTGGACTCTAATTCTCGATGATGCATTAGCCAATTCTTTTGTAGCACCTGCAACTGATGATCTGAAAGAGGACAACCAATTATCATGTAAGTTTTGTCCCCCTTTTGCTCAGGAACCTCAAAGTGACTTTATTTCGATATATTCGATTTCCATCTATATACTAATTCCCATTCATTACCATGAGAGACGTTTCTAGTCTCTCTTTCTCTATATACCATATGAAATCATGATGTAATAATCCAGAAATTGCAATAGAAATTAAAAAGGTAATGCATTCTGCACCATCAGTTCAAGTTGTTATTCGCATGATAATTTTCTGTTTTCTAAACTAGATTTTTTTTTTTTTTTTTGTGTTGTGCAGTTTGCTTGTATAGTGATGTGGTTTTAACTATCAACTTTATATACTTGATCATATAACTATGGATCAGGTCATTCCTAGTGTATTCCTACATTGAAAAAAAATATTTTTTTTCTTCCTGAAGATATCTGATTAAATTCAACCATCTTGGTAATCCAGTATGCTACCATGTAAAACAAACAAACAGGAAGTTTATGCGTGTTCCCTTGTTAGGGCCACGTGTTTCAACCTTTTGCGTCACAGTGCTAAGTAACCTGCATAATTGGAATCATGTAACGAATGGGTTTAATGAGCTATATGTATGATATAATTCTGATCGTCTAGAATTGTTGGCCTGTTATATACACTTGGCTGCATAGTTTTTCGAGTAAATATATTCATGTCTTACGGTTTTCTGTTTGGCAATTTTGTCACGATATCTTTTCAGTTGAGGAATACGAGAGGTCATGGGAACAAAATGAAGAATTAGGTCTGAATGATATAGACACCTCTTCTGCCGATGTTGCTTATGAATCAACAAATACTACTAAAACTGAGTGAACATTATGTGATTTTCTCTCCTCACACCCCACCCCAACCAAATCAAATGAAGGGAAGACGCTGTTAGGAAAGGGAGAATTTTTGTGCCAATTTGATATAATGAGACAGAGGAAGGATGGAGAAGTCAATTATCTTAACAGTCATGTAATGGCCGATTGATTTATTAATATGTAAGCAAGTCCATTAACTAGTATCATCATTTTGAAATAGTATCGATTATTGAATTATCTTTTAGCATTTTTTCTTCTTTCCCCTCTTTTTTTTTTTATTTTTTTGTTTCTTTTTTTTTTGGGGGGGGGGGGGGGGGGGGGGGGTATAGTTTGATATTTTTGAATTAAGGATTATTTAGTCTGTGGACTAAAAAGTCCACCAGTAGAGGCAAAATCTGTTGTTGCTCTTTATGTTTCGAACATTTGTCTATGGTGAGTTGCAATGCGTTTAATGAAATAAAAAATTATTAAAGATAATTCAATAATTAACTTTAAAATTATAAATAATGAATATTTTGAATTTTAAATATGAATTACCTTTTGGAGAGATGACTTAGTGGTTGCTAGCCCTGTCTTCATAACTGGTATAGTTCAAAACAAAGTAGTTTAATAAACTGATTTAGTCACGGTGGTGGATCATTAATTGACCTGTATGATTCGATCTGTAATTAAAAAAAATTAAAATTTTATGTTTATTTTAAAATATTTCTATGTTGTATTGAAATTCAAAAGTCTTAAAAATATGAATAATATATAAAGAACATAAATTAAAAAATGATTATTATCTCTAATATTTAACATCAAAGGCATCAATAAAATTATATATCAATATTAACATTAAAATGAAATATAATTATATCACATCAATATAGATTATAAAATATAAAAAATCAATCTAAAGTTTTAAATCACATCACAATTTTAAAAAATAATTAAGGATTACAATTTAACTTGTAGTTCAATTTCAATTGGGATCATTTCTATATCAATTCAATTCAACAAAAAATATAATTGCGGTCACAAAAAATATTCAACAATGAATAAAAAGATCAATTTAACTCAAAATCACAAAAAAACTAAAATAAAACTAAAATGAAACAAAATGTAAAAAAAAAAACTAAAATAAAACAAAATGCAAAAAAAAAACAAATAAAACAAAATGGAAAAAAATATAAGTAACTTGGTCTGGGTTAACGGCATTACAAATAGATTATAGATATTTTAATCATGGTATTTATACAAAGTATTTATTATCATAAGTATTGACTATTTTTTGTTAGGGATTGTAAGTGAACATTAGGTGTGTATTTAACTCTTAGCATGGCTTATTCTAGGGGTGCTTAAAATCAAATCAAACCATTTATAAATTATCCAATTAATTCAAAAACTTGAAAATTGCATAAATCAAAAATCCAAAAAAATTGCATATTTTTTATAGTTTAGTTTGATTTTTGGATCTTGTTATAAAAAATCGAATTAAATCGAACAAATTGCATATTATAATTATTATTTTTTTGTGGTAATTAATAATAAAGTATTAAAAAAATTATTTTCTCTTTGTTTTATAATTAAGATACATATTTACTTTTATATGTTAAAAAAATATACTAATATTATTAAAAATAAAAATTAAATAATGTAACATAATAATTATACAAGTTTAGTTGATAAATTTTAAATTATGATAATAGATTAAAAAAATATCAAATCAAACCTAATTGAATCATAAAAGATATGTTTGATTTGGTGTTATATTTAAATCAAATCAAATGGAGTTACATCTTTATTTTATGTTTAGTTTAAATAATATTTTATCTAAAATTTGAACCAAACCGTAATGCAAACATCTATAATTTATTCCACATACCCAAGGTTAGATTTAAATCCTAAGTTAGTTGACTAAGCTACAAGTCACTATAACGTGTATAAGTAGTAATAAAAATTTTGTTAACATTATTTTTTATTGATTTTAAATAATTAAAGTAAAAGTATATTATTGAAAAAGTAAGAGTAGGTACATATTGGGTTGGTTTGAATTTAGTATATACTTGGTTTAAATTTGTTATTATTAATCGATTTATGTTGGATTTTCTTAATTAAAATTTGAATCAAATGAATTCAATTATATTTGGTTGGTTTGGGTTAGGTTAGTTAACACAATAATGAAAAAATATTAATTACAAAAAAGAGAAAAAAGAAGTTAATATTATTTATTCAATAGGGAAGCAAACGTGTTGTAAACTTGTTATTCACGTGAGCTAGACCCTTTTAGAGTAAGAAGTCAATATAAAATGAAAAGAAATGTTATGAATAATCTTAAAAGTTAGAATAATAGAATTACACAAAATACAAAAATTATAGAATTATAAAATTATACACGAAAAACGTGGTATAGGTTTCGGTTAGTCCGGACTTCCTGTGTCTAGATTTATCAGGTTCAGATTTGTAGTACAAATCAATCCGAAGTTTCTTATTCAGTTTGGTTCATGTTGATTGAGTTATCAGGTTGACTCACACCTATGTTCATCCCTACATAAAAGAAAAAACGAGAAAGGAGAAATATGAAAAATAATGAGATAGAAGAAAAAAAAACATAAAAAGATAGTGAGAATAAAATAAATGTAAGAAAAAAGTTTGAAATTAGATTTTCATTATTAAAAAAATACAGTAATTTCTTTTACCTTTCTAAGATATTTTTTTAAAATTTAATATTTATCCTTAAACGAAACCAAGGAAAAAAACAGTAAAATACCATGGTAATTATATATAACTTTTATTTAATGTTTGACTAAAATATAGGTACTTGATAAATGTCTAATTTTTATTTTAGATTTTTAATAAAAAAATTGTTACATTGGATTATTTATATATGAAGTTTTTTGTTTTGAGTCCATATCATTAGTTAAATAATGATATGATCTTTTATAAATAAATCTTTTTTAATATAAGGAGTGGTTGAAATTAATATGATAAAGATTTAAAATACAAGTTTTGATATATCAAACATTCAATATAACTGAAAAATTTATCAAAAACTCAAAACAAAAACTTATCATTTATCATAAATCTAAAACATATTTAATATTTAATATTTTTATCTAAGTTTACCTTTTAATTGTTATAGATATATCAGCACATTCTTGCATTTTCCATTCAACCTCTTACCCTCTCTCTCTCACTCACTTCTGTTCTCTGTCATATTTAAAAAAATTGTTTTTCCTAAAACCAAAAAACACGGACACACAAACATTAATATTCTTCTTTCTACTAATTTTTTTACTCATTGCTAATATTAAGAAAAAAATAATTTAAATAAATGTTAAACTGCAATTTTCTTTTCTTTTTTTTTTCTTCTTTCAAATTTGTTATTTTAGTTTCTCTATTTTAATTGAAATATTTTGTCTCTCACTTTAAAAAAATTTATGATTTTCAATCTTCCTAAGACATTTCATTCTTCGTTTTTTTTTAATTATAATTTTAATTTCCATGACTAATTTGAAACGTTGAATGTGTGCTTTTGTAATCCTTTTTCTATATATAAATTAAGCTTATCAAAATAAAATAATTTAAAAAATATTTGTTATCTAGCTAATAAAGATATACACATGTCAATCAACTAGTGGCGGAGTTTGACCAATTGGTTTGAGTGGGGGGGAAGGTGTCTCAGTGTGCTCTGAGCTGTTTATGTGTCTATCTCTGAGATTAGTAAAAACTTACCTGATAGCTTTACCTTTGGGTTTATATAGACAAGCTCGACTACAGGAGAGTTGCACTTTTCCATGGACCAGTTCGGGATGTACCGACTAACCACTTAAGGGGACACATCAACCACATCAGCTAACTACTCAGATATCATGGGGAGCCAAGTATGCACACGATTTAAGTATGAGTCGAGTATATCGGGCCATACGGTATAGTTACATTTTTCCAAAAGAAGTTACACCAAGCAACATTGAGTGCTATTTTGCACTAGTAAAAATAATTATAATAGAATTTTGAGATGTTAAAGTAGATCAACATTTAAAATCAAATTCAAATTAAGATTAAAGAACAACTTGATAATCTTAAAAACTTGTAGTTTATTTTATGAAAAATATATTCATTTTTTGGATAATGCAATCAACATTTATAATTTTAAATTCAAATTAAGTTGAAGTCAATACTTAAATTAATTTTTTTTTGTGTGGACAAGAGTATCCTTCGACCAAAATGCAAGGACTAATCCCCAAGTTCCTAAGATTCATGGTAATTAAAATTAAGTAATAATGTTTGAAAAATTATAATTGAGAGAAGTACTTTTTTTTTTTGGGGGGGGGGGGGGGGGGGGAGCGAAGCACGGGTAACAAATCTTCACATAAGTGAGAGACTCAGATGAAGTGTTTATTAGGATTAAAAGTACGTTTAACCTAAATTTAAATCCTTAATTCAAATCTTATTATTTTAGTGAATGCCTGAAAATTGAGATGTCGTTGTTGTTGTTGTTGTTGGATTAGCGGGCGCAATCAGGAGGGTAAGTTGGATGTTTCAAACAAAAAGGACGAATGTAAATAAATTAAATTATTATTTCATTCATTTTCCGTAGCTATTATCTGTGGCCGCACGGTTCTACTGCCATTGTTCCATTCCATGCTACCGTAACGCCAATGCCACCACTCCATTTATTTATTTATCTATAAAAAATAAAACCTTCAATTGAATTCTTTAAAATTCATGTATTATCGTGTAGAACTTTTAAAAGTTTCATATGATTATATTAGTTTAATTCTATAAATAATATTTTTATTAAAATTTATTACATTAATTTTTCTCTTTATTATTTTAGTTATTTAAAGATTTTATCATTAAATCTTATGGTATTCAGTTAAGACTTTAAATATTTTTTTGAAAAACAAAAAAAAATCCAACAGTATTTAATTATGATTTTTTATTACATAAAACATCTTTTTGTTATTAAAAAATAAATAAATTTTGATGAATTTTTTTAGAAGAATTTTGATAAATTTTATCAAACTTTTTAATATAAAACATCTATCAAATAATCTCATTCAAATTCTTGAGATTTTGCTATTATTGATTACAAGACTTTCTTTTCTCTTATCACACGTACCCTCTTCTCACTGTAATATTTTTCAAGATTTCAAGATGTATGTGTCATATATATTTGTCCTATTCTTTTGAAATAAAAAATGTCAAATATACTCTTTCCCTATAATCTTTTCCTTTTGTTTTCTAAATATTATTGTTTATCTTATGTGCTAAGATTAAAAATGTTTTTCTTATACTGACTATGTCCATAATATGCTTGACTCAATGTTTTTGTTACTTTTATTCTTAATTTCGTCATCCACATAATCAGTAATCATCTTACCAATTTTCCACCTTCATTACTCTCTTCTAGTATGTACTTATTATTTCATCCCGTTTAAACATGTCATTAGATTTATTATGAAATAATTGTAGTAGTTAAAAAATCAGAAAATTAATGTATAATTTTAAATTTATTATTCAAATCTAAAAGTGAGAATGAGAAGATACTATTACGAGAAAGGTTAATATAGGAAGACATAAAGTTAGAATCAATATAGCATAAAGATAGAATTAATATAGCTATTAAAAAGTTAAAAATTTATTTTGATTTTACTTTCTTTTATCTAAACCTTATAATTTCTTATTATCTTTTTTACTGAGTCTCGTAATCTTGAATGTATTTTTAAAATTTTACAGAATTCTTTCAAATCTTATAAATATATAAAGTCATTTTCAAATTCTTTAAATTCTTATGATATAAATTCATTAAAATTTAAACTATCATAAAAGTTTTGTAAAAAAATATGATAAGTCATAATATTCCTACATAATCTTTAAAATCTACAAGATTTTTTTATGTTAAAATAGTTTTTTAAAATCCTAATCCAATACACTCCTAATCTTTCCATTTTTTAGTTCAATTTTTAAAATTTTCTCTTTTTAGTTGTCATTTTTTTACCTTAAGAATAGTATTAGTAGATACATGAAGTATCAGGAGGTTGATTCTTGGATATGAAATACATTCATAGTGAAGGAAAATATTTATTTTGTATGTGCTTATAGTTCCATGGGAGATTTGCTATTATTTTCGGTGGAAGAAACTTGTACCAATACCCTGATGAGGAAAAAAAATACATGAGGCATATAGAGGATTATATCAAGATTTATTTGTCATTTTAAAATGTATAAATAGTCATTTATGTCCCTGAATGTGTAGAGCACGGACAAATTAACAACTGAAAAATGAAAATTCAAATTTAGTCCCTGAAAATGAAAAAAGTGTCACAAATTCATCTATCCGTTAACTTCTGTTGATTACAATCATTGAAATAGCCTAAGTGGCACATTCAGGGACGAATTTGTTAGAGTTTTATAAATTCAGGGACGAAAATGACTATTTATCCAAAATATAATTTAATGTTCATCTTCTCTCATTTTTAATCGTTGCAAGCATAACATTACAATGAACACTTAAAAAAATATGAAAACAAATATAAGTTAGAACAAACATAATAATAAACATAATATTGATTAATAAACATAATCTATCTGTTGATCTGAAATTTCTATTGTGACAACATTAAATAGTGATAGAATCTAGTGGTCTAATTTTTTTTAAGGATTAACTTAATGGTTGTTCATTTTTGCTCGAGTCTCATATTTTGGATAAGGTATTGTCACATAAGAAATTTCAGAACAATAAACAAATAATGTTTATTAATAAATATTATATTTGTTATTATGTTTATTTTAACTTATGTTTGTTTTCATATTTTTTTAAGTTTTTATTGTGATGTTATATTTGCAAAGATTAAAAAAGGGAAAAAGATAAATATTAAATTATATTTTTGATAGATAGTCATTTTTGTCCCTGAATATGTAAGACACTGACAAATTCGTCCTTGAATATGTAGAGCTCTAACAAATTCGTCGACTATTTCATTAACAATAACATACGAAAATTAATATATGAATAAATATATAACACTCTTTTATTTTTGGGATTAAAATAAATTTAAATTATTATATTTATGAGATTAATTTGTAAGCACTCTATAAATAGAAAATAATTAAATCCGTTAATAAACCATATTTACTCTCCACATATTAAACACCACATCGGAGACATCACCTGCTTTATAAGCGCCACAAACTCTTTTCTTTTCTCTCACTCATCGTTTCTGTTTTCTCTTCTTCCTACATTCTCTCTCTAGAAAAGAAAAGAAAGGAAAAGAAAAGAAAAAGAAGAGAGTGTAGGTAAAGAGAAGCACACACTTCACACACAAACCAAAAATCAGGTTCAAACACAGATCTGGGAGAAGAAGAAGATGGGGCAGGACCAGAACCAGAGATCGCTGATCTATGCGTTCGTGTCTCGCGGCACCGTGATTCTCGCCGAGTACACCGAATTCAGCGGCAACTTCAACACAATTGCATTCCAGTGCCTCCAGAAGCTCCCTGCCTCCAACAACAAGTTCACCTACAACTGCGACGGCCACACGTTCAACTACCTCGTCGACAACGGATTCAGTGAGTGTTTCCTCGCACCGATCTGGTGGAATTTCGCTTCGAACATCCAAACGCCGTTTAGTGAAACTAAATGAAATTCGTGTTGCTTATGATTTGTTTTAGAGGCTAATTTGAAGTTCGGTGTTGTGTTTGGAAATGAAATTAATTAAATTCGTGTTGTTCTGATTTTTTTATAGGCTAATTTGAAGTTCGGCGATGTGTTTGGAAATGAAATGAAATTGGTGTTGCTATGATTTGTTGAGTGGCTAATTTGAAGTTCGGCGTTGTGTTTTTTGAAATGAATGTCTGACTCACACACACTTGTTTTTTTCTTTAGCTTATTGTGTTGTTGCAGATGAATCGATTGGGAGACAGGTGCCTGTGGCTTTTCTGGAGCGTACGAAGGATGATTTTGTGGCAAAATATGGCGGCGGAAAGGCCACAACCGCAGCCGCGAACAGCCTGAACAAAGAATTTGGGTATTGAATTTGTGATATGTGAACTTGATAATGCTGGATTTGTTATGATTTGTGTTGTTTTAGAGAATATATAGTTATATACTCTGTTTTTGCTTGCTATAGGTCCAAGTTGAAGGAACATATGCAGTACTGTGTTGAGCACCCTGAAGAGATAAGCAAGCTTGCTAAGGTGAAAGCTCAGGTTTCTGAGGTTAAAGATGTCATGATGGAGAATATTGAAAAGGTAAAGATGCATATTGCTTACTTGCTTTGACTTAAGAGGAAAGTATTGTGTAAATTGAATAGATCATGTGTAAATTCAATAGATCGAGTTGCACTGTAATCATAAATGGCAAGGGTTGTGTTTTTTAGAGGGCAGTATAGTTGTGGTTGTGTTTGTAATATTTTATAACAACAAAGACAAGGGAATGCAAATAGTGGATCTTTAAGAAAACCTAAACGTGTGAATGCTTAACCTCATATATGAAACTGTTAAAATAGTCTGGCCAGCATTTTGTTGAATTACAGCCTCATGCGGTATTGATACTAGAGTCTGTAATAGTTGTTATGTTAGTGTTACACATGGCACGTTTACAGTGAAGTGATTCAATAAAAAAATTTAGAAATTAGATAAGATCAAACTCTTAAATGAAAAGAAGTTAAAGGAATACTACTAAATGCACCTTTATTTTATTATTCCATTGCTTTGTTTTCATTGTTATGAAGTAGGGGCTTCACACAGGTATTCCAGGAATATATCAGATCTAAAGAGAAACACTATTTGATCCAATCTCATAATTATTATTTTAAAATTTTACCATCCAATTGATTTTATTCTAAAATGAAATATTATAGGATCTAATCTAAAACGTTTTGAATTATATTATTGTTATTATTTTTTTTTTTTTGGTTAGGATAAAATATAAGTCATATTTTATCTGTTTTTTTCTCTTTTTTTAAAACATTTTTATATAAAGTACATTAAAATGAGGCACTAGAACAGATTATAAATTCACCAAAACGAATAAATTTATAAATATATTTAAATTTAAGTCATAAGATGTAATTTAGAGGATAAGGCCGTAGATTAATAAAACTAGTAATTTCATAAATGCATATTTATATAAATATAGGTGATAAGATAATTTCATAAATAAAATCATGTGTATTTGTATTAGTTTGGTTTGGATTGGATTATATTAGTCTCTGAAACTGGATCTGATATCCAATCCAATAAAATAAAATTGCTCTTTTTTGGCTTTTGTTTTTTGGTTCGTTGGTGCTGTTTACACTGAATGAATTGGATCAGTTTATGAGCCCTCCTGCTTCTTGCAGTCATTAACTTTCTGCATCCTATTTGGCTGTTCCATTGTTCTGTTTTTATTCTTTTGAAACAGAGGCTTCAAAGGCGCACAGCCACTTTCTCACTCTATACATGCCTTATTATGCTATATAATTGCTGTTTTATTGAGCCATATATACTGTGCCCAAAATTGTGATGATTCATTGCTGTTATTGTACCGAATGTTCTACCTTTGAGCTTTTCTATATGTGCAGTATAAATCATTTAACATGTATTTATAATCTTCAGTATAGCAGTCATCTTGCTATCCACTATCCTGTGATAGTCGTTTTGCAGTTGTCTGCTCCACACCACTATCCAGGATAGATAACAATGATGTTATAGAAGTGAAGAATATGTATCCTAGTGTGAAGTTAGATTTTGAGGAGGCGTATCATAAGGCAAGTTGCGTTTTTGGTAGATGAGGTTTCATGATAGGGAAGTACTTTCAGTTCTAGATCGAGAAAGTGAATCGAATGTGTCTGGCGATCTTCTGATATTGAATAGTGAGCCATGGGCTTTCTTTTGTTGACAGCAGGAAGTTAGGCAAAGGGACACTCTATCTGATTGTTCAAGAGACCATGGTAATGGTCTCCCACCTCTGGTTTACTGATGATACTATTATCCTTTTTTGAAGGAGGATTTTGACGTTTGGATTTTTTTTCCTATCCTAAGTTCTTTGAGGCTATTAAGCCTATTTTTTCTGAGAGTGAATCTAGTTAAAATTAGTTTGACTGAAAGCTAGACTTTTTGATAGGCCCCTAAATCATGACCCTCCAATTTTTGTTTTTACCAGAGGAAAGGCAGGAAATGAGGGGACAAGAAGGGAATTGTGTTTGGAGAAACCTGTTTGGAGGGAAAGGAAGGAGTTAACAGAATGGACAGGTGCTGCTGGATATTGGAGAAGTGTGTGAGAACCAGGGAAAAAGGGGGAATATCAAGGGTAGAGCGGGAGGGGGGTTATCAAATCTATGAAGGGACTTATAGGAAAGCTTTTAGCCTAGGGGCAGGATGGCATTCCGTGCTTCTCCATGTTTATCTCTTGTTTCCATCAACCTCTGTTAGTTCTTTGTTTTAGTTACTGAAATAGGGAACTGCTTTATACTTGCTCCTGTAATACCTATTAGGATACCAGTTCCTAACACTTGTCATGATTTTTTCTTGTAGAAAATGTATACATGATCTATATTTTAGGCAAGTTATGAAGGGACAAACATTCAAATTTGGATCCTGTTTTGAGAAACAGGAGGTGATCATGTTGGAGAGGAAAGGCATATTTTTTTTTTTATCAAATAAGAATCCACCATGATTAGCTATAGGAATCACAAATTATATTTGATAATAAATGTCTCTCTCTTTCCAACATAATCATATCATGTTACTAAATAGCAGGGTTTAGGATCCGAATCCCAGACATTGTATTCTCCTTAAATAATTAATGGTACTTTAATTGCTCGTGTTGGCCTGCTGAGCTTGGTGAATGGCTTTTCAAGTTCAATTGTTTTTAAAGTCAAATAATTATAAATAAGCCAAGACTTAGTTGTGGATTTGTGTAACAGTTAATTCTTATTCAACTACCAATGCCATTCCTCTGCATTCTTAAAGACAGTTAAAATTTTGTGCATTTCAATGACACATAATGGAGTGTGTTTCTGTCTTTTCTATGCCATAATGATATACATTATGTTCACTAAAGGAAAGCCGAGATTAAACCAGTCATACATATCAGCAGAAAAGAAGTAAAGGGAAAGAATAAGTAGTCATTTTTTTTGCATTCCAACACCTTCGATCGGACTATGTAATGCTGCACAAGGACATCTATTCAGATTATTGACATGCTTGTAATTTAATGTAGGTTCTGGACAGGGGGGAAAAGATAGAGCTTCTGGTTGACAAAACTGAAAATCTTCATCACCAGGTCCGTTCATCGTTATATGTGCATCTGCCTGTTATTGTTTAGGGTTTCAAAAGGTCTTGAACTTAGGATTATCTCTTTCATGCTTCAAGATCATTAGTAAATATTTTCTCAGCCTCTGGGTTTCTTTCTTTTTTCTTTTTTTTTGGTGAACTACTATTTAATTTGATGCTGTAGTGTCTCTCTTGGTAAGATCTACCCTCACCTCTCCACCTTTCAAAAAAACGGTTGAGGTTGATGTGGAATAAAACAAATTATTGGTATTCTTTTAAGGGAACTGTCTTTGCTTACTATTTGTTTACTTTTCACTGTTTTTTTGGCAGGCACAAGACTTCAGGAATTCTGGGACCAAAATCCGTAGAAAAATGTGGCTGCAAAACATGAAGATAAAGCTGATTGTGTTGGCGATTTTGATAGCCCTGATCCTCATAATAGTTCTCTCTGTCTGCCGTGGGTTCAATTGTGGAAAATAAGCATCATTTTCCGAGGAATCATTTTACCTTGTTATTTTGACCTTGTGATTATTATATGAGGAAAAGATATCGAATGAATGCATGATTTTGTATGTAGTAAAGATATCAGATCGTATACTGTTCATTTTAAAGGTTTCACAGTATGATATAAGAATGCTTTGGAAATATTATTTTGTTTGTCTATTGTAGTTCCATTTTCATTCACTCATCTTGTCATCATTCTCACAATTATGTTCTGTAGCATTTTCAGTGCAAAGCTCGAGTATTTTTCAACCAGATTTTGTACCTCACAAAATCCGTTTCTATTTGTGTATAAAAACTGTAAATTTATTGAAGTGCGGGATAAGGAATTCGAGCAATTTACAATATCGAAAGAGTGTTTCATGTCATGTGTTGATCTAAAAGTTTCAAAAAGGTGAAGAAAGGCAATAAGAGGAACATTAAGGAGGTCCATTATGAAGCTTTTATAGCATGTTCATTACATGTATTTCGTAGCTATTTTTTTTTTTATCGGATGTCATAGTTGAAATTTCATTTAATATGAATTTGTGAATATAACAAAAAATAATAATAATCAAGAGAAATTTTTTAATTACTTGTCACATTTTAATTTGGATAAAAAGAGACAAAGCAAGATAAAATTTCAAACTATTTATAATTATAATATAGAAAAATAATACTATTCACTATATAACCTATTTTTAATGTTTTGGATTCCCTTTTACTCATGGACCCTGGGCGACTATATCTCAAGATGACATCTAAGGGACTAAAACTTTCAGTACTCTTATTGCTTTCTGTACTTCTCATTGTATTTTGAAAAATGCAGAAAACAACACCCCGCCCAAGACTAACCTTGAATATTGGAAGTTTTAGTTTTGTTTCAAGTTCTTATCATTATCATTATAATACCTTGGTTTAAAATATGTTTTGATGATTTTATTATTATATTTGGTATATTTCTCAATTCAAAATAAGGTTTTGATGTACCACTTAAACCAAATAGTTTAATGGATTATTGTTGGTATAATTTTAAAGTATTTATTATAAAAATCAATAAATTTATCATATATAATAGTTTGTGATCAAACGATAACATAAAAATGATTCAAAGACATAACCTATTTTCTTTAAACCAATCATATTTTTAAAAATCAAATCGATTGTTGACCCAGTCGAGACACTGGATTGATGAGTCACTAATCAAACTAGTAGGTTAGTAGTTGAACTACAGGAGCCAATATAAGTAACATAAAATAGGTCACTGTTTCAATTTTTGAGTGTATCATTTTTTTGTATTCTTATTAAATTATGTGTTTGTTTTAAATAATTAATATTGGTCAAACTTGTTCAATCAAATTGGTTCACTAGTTCAATTGGACTAGGTTACCAATTTAAATATGAATCGACAGAGGTAAACCAAGTTGCATCGGATCAAATCAGATTAATTATGACTGATCCAATGAATAATTCAACCTAATTAGACTTTCGATTTATAATCATACAGTCCAAATCAATTCAAATTTTATAACTATGAAACCGTAAACTACTAAAGCAATACAAAATTTAAAAGCATCAAGTCAAAATTACACACATAAGAGATGCACAATTCAGCCTCTGTTATAGAAAATAACCCCAAGCTATAGGAAAAGGAAAATAGGACTTCCCCAAAATGGTTTCTCAAAGCCACCACAAGTTGCTTTACCATTATTATCAACCGCTCCATAGCTATTCAGCTTCACTTTACCATCTGGAGGAGCAACCCAAGAAATGTTATCTGGCTTGGAGACACTAGTCGTTCCCCCTCTAAGCAAACCTTTATCATGTAATCTAATACTAACCTGGCTAACAAACCTAGATATAGTATCCACTAGACTGTTGACAGATACATGAAATAACTCTAAAAAATTAGCTCATTCCGTCGTTTCCAAAGGTTGTACAACAACACACCAAACATCATAGACCAATGCGTATCTTGATTATCAACTTCGGGAGATTATCCAGTAACCACTCACTCACATTGGTCTGATAAAAAATTGTATCAATAGAGTTACCTAACAACCTGCTCTAGACTTAATGGGCAAAGGCACAATCCATGCAAATATCAATGATGGTTTCGCTGCAATTCAAACATTTTGGGCAAGCATCATCATCCGTAAGCCCCCTCTTGAAGTGTTGAGTATTCGTAATAAGAGCATCTCTAGCAATCTTCCACATATGTAATCTCATACGCTTCAGACTCTTCCAGTTCCAGATCTTCTTAAAAAGGTGATCTTGTATCCCACTGCTACTCGAGGTGCTGGCATAGACAGAAGCAAGAGATAGTTTCCTTCAGGGTTACCTTTCCACACCATTTCATCATCCTCACTCGTTAGAATAGGAGGGACCATAGCTCTAATTTTATCACAAACATCGCCAAGGAGGAAACTTTGAATTTTAGCCACCTTCTAACTTCCCTCCGCGTTGACAAAGTCCACAAATTTGGCCTGCAACTCTTGATTGGATAGAGGGACTAGAGCCTTCCCCTTCAATGAACCCATCCCATCAACCGTATAGTCTAACTAAAACCGAACTGAGATACCATTCCCAATCCTCCACATTATGTTTTGCTCCATTACCTCATAGTTCTTTGAGACAACTCTCCAAAAGTTGGATGCTTCACTCTTTTCCATGATAACATGAATATGATTCGATCCACACTTGTATTTTGATCGAACAACCTTTGCTCATAACGAATTCCTTCGTGTGCTCAATCTCTACCTAACTTTTATCATGTAAGCTCTATTAGTAGCCCGAGAATCTATAAGACCCAGACCGCCAACTTGTTTCAATTTACACAACTCACTCCAATTGACCGTGTGTATCTTCCTAGTCTGATCATTATCCCCCCAAACAAAAGCCTTGCATCTTTTATCTATCTCATCACAAACGGAGGTTGGGAGCATGACAATTTGCATAATGTAGCTCAGGATAGCCTGACTCACGGACTTGGCAAGTGTTAGATGGCTTGCCATGGATAACATCCTACTCTTCCAGTTGCGCAATCTCTTGGACACCTTATTTAATAGGAAGTTGAAATCCTGTTTGGTAGCTTTCTCGTGGAAGATGGGTACCCCCAAATATTTTCCCAAATTTTTAGTCCTTCCAAATCCGGATTGTCTTGTTATCTCCTTCCTCTGCCCTTGACGTTTTTAGAATAAATTATAGTTTTGTCAATACTTACCTTTTGTAACATCACAATTTTCGATGGGTGTGTGGTAAACAGTGTTTTTGCTTTGTGTGATTGTATAATGTTTTTAGACTATTAAAATGGTAGAAATATGAGATATTATCATAGGATATCTTAGCATGGTTAAGCTCTTAAGATTTTTTAAGCTAAAGTCTAGAAAGAATAAGCATAGTTGAGAGAAAATTCTTTGGTAAAATAATGGTCAACTCATTAATGACCTAAATGTTAATAATTGAATTTTGGTCTGAAAATAGAAATTAGAAGCTTGAAAGAAAATTAGTAATTAATGTAATTAAGGTTAAAAATTAAGTGGGGATAATTAAGGTTGATTAATGGTGATCTAGATATCATGAAATTAGAAAGGGTAATTAAGTCATAAAAGTATAAAATGGAGGGTATTTTCGTAAATGATTATACAACTAGTTTAAAAACAAAATTTTAGTTTAATTAGTTGGTGACTAATTAAAGTGTCTGATTATATGATGTAGAATGATTAAAATTAGCTAGAGTTGTAACACTCTGAAAAATTATAACTCAGACTGACATAGAAAACTGTGTTGTGTCATCTGTGTATATGAATTTAATTAAGTAGTTATATGTTTTTAATCATAGAATTTTGTTATATATGTATGTATGTATGTATGTGATTGGTTTAGTAAAGCTTGACAGAGAAATATAAACTGTCTGAGTTAGATTTCCATCTGTGCAATAATTGGACTGTGCATTGAGTCGTAGTGTAATTTGTCTTTGTGTTTGGTTTACCTTGAGTACACGTAATATTGGGGAGGTTAGCACAACAATCAAGAAAGTTAGCACAATGATCAAGGCATTTAGGATATAATTTATTAGTTTTGGTAAAAAGGAAGAATACCCATTTTTGGCAAAATTCTACTTTATCCTTTTTAAGTACAAATTTCAAAAGTGAAGCACAACACATTTGAGTAGTGATGTACACGTTTTCCATGGCTAAGCAAAGGTCATTCATTAGTCATAATTGAGTGATTAAGATAGGTTAATACCTTAATCCAATAAATCATACTGTAAGCTTCTTCTATAAGTTCATTTAAACTCCAAAACTCACCATTCATGCTCATTTTTCCTCTTCTATGCGAGCTGGTCAAGAGGGAAAGAGACACCATTTCCACTCTTCTTCCAAGCTTTACCAAGTGTTCTTGATCCCTTCTTCATCAATCTTAGGTAAATGACGTCCATTTTCAACTTTAAGCCTGATTTTCAATTCATTTTTTTGCTCTATTCTCACTTGTAGGTTTAAAGTACAATCTCCTAAGTATAAGCCAACTTTGTGATAAAGGATTCAAAGTGTCATTCAATGACAATTGCCGCATAATATGTGATGGACAAAATGGTGAGGTGATCCACATAGGTAAAAGTAAAGGTAATAACTTTTACTCTCCATGGTCAGATTAACGTTACAAATCATATTGGACCAAGTAAAGACTTATTAGTCTTGAAAATTGAAAGGAGGGGTTGTTGGGCTGGACTAAGATAAGGCATCGAAAAACAACACAAATAATAGTGGGAAAAGGAGCTTCATACACTATATTTTTTCCAAGTACACCTCCATATCCCCTTAAAGGAGTACACTCTTTGAACCTCTTTTCCTTTTCAGAAATGTCTTTTCAAAATAACATATACCTATTCCTGAGAGATATTTGTAGTAGTAATAAAATATCACTTAAGATTGTTGACTTTGTAAATGCTTATCGTACGTCACATGTTTGTTAGTCTTATTTTCACCATATCATTAATGTTCTTTAAATTGTATCTAAAATCTTATTTTCATCTTATCTTTATTGTTCTTTATTAAATCCTAATTTTGCACTCCATCAAAATTTAACATAAATTAGAATTTTAGGAAGAGCTTGAATTTCTTTAGTTTGCAACAACAATAACATCAAATGATGTTGAGGAAATTCATAATTTTCTTGACTATGCGGTTGGTGCAAGGTCTACTGATTCTTCTAGTTCATTTAGATTCATTGTAGATAGAATTTCATCATTTGAGTTTAAAATTGTACATCAGTTCAGCATAATATATTATACTCTTTTAAGTTATGTTAATGTGATTGCCTCATTATTAAAAGCATTTTGAAACCTTCAAAATTACAGTTTAAATAACAATATTTTTTTTCCAATGAAGATCAATAAAGATAGGATGAAAATATATAAGATTTTATATATGATTTAAAGAACATTGATGATAGAATTAAAAAAAAGAATAAGAAACATGGGGGTGTAAGATAAGTGTTTAAAATTTCAACAATCTTAAGTGATATTTTATTATTACCAGAAATGTATTTCTAGAATAACATATACCTTAGGGGGTATAAATAGAAAGTATCTACACAAATTCAATTTCAACCCAATAAAGACTTGTTTGGAAGGCCTTTTTGGAGCTAAACAATGTTATGAAAATTGGACTTGACAAGTTGGTCTGATCGAAACTCGGTGGCCTAACCAGTTTGGTTTAGCTATTGGATTAGTCAAGTGGTTAACCCATATCAACTTGAATCAAATCGATCAAGGTTTGCAAACATTAGTGACCCAGACAATTTTGGTAAATCAGGCTGGTTTGTGCAAGTTTTTTTTTTTTTTAAATATGAACGACATTATTCTCAATCGAAACACGCATTTTGTTTTTGGGAATCAATTAGTCTCAGCCTGAGTATATAAAGAGTATAACCTACCATTCCTTTCACCAAAGTAACAAGCCCTAATTCTTGCAGCCTCTTTCTCAATCTCTCCAATGATGACAACTGCCTCTTTGAATCTCACTTGCACACAACCACTAAGATGAAACTTCGTGAATGTCGTTGGTGCATGGTCTGACGATCTACAAAAATTGACATTCATCGTTGTGTTTGTCTGATGATTCCCTAGTGTCGTTCAATCCTCTTTCTTTCTCATTCCCCTTCCTATGTCATTTTCCAAGTATGCATCTACATTTATTCTCAATTTACATCGCTTTGCTCATACTTATGTACATTATGCAATCTGTAGCAATGTGATTTGTGTTTCATTTCATCTTTTCCTATTTTGGTTTCTTTAATGTTACATTTCAGTTCATATACATGTATATAGCCCTTTTTGGATTGGTTTTGTTTGCTTATTATGAATTTATTCTTTTGTTTGGTTACGTTGGATTGATTTTTAAAAATTGAATCGAAAACATGTATAAAGCCTTTATTGGATTGATTTTGTTTGCCTTTTCTGGATCTATTCCTTTGTTTGGTCATGTTGGATTGATTTTTAAAAATTGAATGGAAAATTAACGCCTTATTGTTTTTTGGTGAAACAAACCAGACAACCAAATATGTCATTTATGCTTGATTCAGTCTTCTATAACTTGGATATGTTAATTAATTGTTCATCAATTGAATAATTGGTTCAAAGGAGCTAACATATTGTAGTTTTGGAATGTTATAAATTAAATGTATTTGTTTTAGAAGCATAGTTAATTGAAGTTTAGGAATGTTATAAATTAAATGTATTGGAATGAACTTTATTTGTTATTTGAGAATTTGGATATTGGGTGCTTTATCATGACAATATGATTTTAAATTTGTTGTATAGATTGATCAATCAAATTAGCTTTTGTCGTTAAGATCAACCACACTGATTGAGATATCATGACTATGAGCCCTTGCTTAGCGTAACTTCCTATTTGTCCTATCATCTCTATCCTAAGTACAAGATGATTTCTACACCATTATAACACCCACAAATCTTTTCCCTATGTTGCTTTAATTTGGGATTCATTCAACTAGTTTTTTGACTTGAGATTTGGGTTTAGTGGGTGGGGAATATGCTTCACTCCTTGATTGCTCCATGGTGGCTTGTGCAATGACTATTGTAGTTAGGTTAATGGATTGAAGGTATTTTAATGGATCATTAGGCTAAATTCATTTTTCAAATATGATATTGTAAATTGCACCTTAAATTGAACTTGAATAAGGTATTGATCATTTTTCCCATATCTTATAATTCTTTTGATTTTCAAACCCTTGATAATATAAGGGTACTAATGCTGATTGTTCTCTTTGATTTTCTCACCAATTGTCAATGTTTTTACATGTGTATCTTGATTGATCTTAAAAGTGATAATTTCAACTTATAATGTTTGTCACATTTCTGTTCAGGAACGTATGTTGCTCTAGCATTGGAAGGAATCATGATTTCTAGATAATTTCTAGTTGGTGGTTAAATTGTCATAGCTTTATATGTATCTATGAATTAAAATTTCATAATGTGTTCTACTTGGTAATGTCATCCATCAATGAAGAGTTTGAATTGAGGATTATGTTTTTTTTATTATGTGTACTCTATCTGTCTTCTTATTTGGGTTTTGCATAATACAAGTTTAGTCAATACCAGAAGAGGAATGTTATCAAGTCTCCCACATTTAGTAAATAACATTTGCATAGGTATATTAAAATTAGTTTAAGTGTATATATAATGGGAAAATAGTGTTCTAATGCATGATTACTATTTTGTTCCATCCTATATATTTACATCAGTTGGTGATAATAGGTCATCTTTTAGAGACTAGGATGTTTAATTTCCAAAGTTTTGGTCTATGATATGGATAAGTTAGTTGGGTATTGTTTCCTTCACTTTATATCATCCTAATAGGTGATTATCATATACATTGTTTTTTGTATTTATTATATCAATTTGTTTATCCTTTCCTAACAACTTTTTTGGCACATGGAGTATAATTTTTGTTTGTTTAATTGTGTACTTTAGCAATTTGGCAATCCATCAAGTTTTTGGTACACAAAATAAAAGGCATGTGTTAATTAGAGTGGTCCTATTTTTTTGTGTTGGTTCAAATACTCTTTATCTTACTCCTTGCATGTGTTGTGAATCACCCTTTAAATATTAACTTTGGGTATTAAGACATCTTGTCTTAGTTTTGGAAAAACGAGCACAAGTCATTTGGTACTTACCGATTATGTATGCTTTGCTATCATCTAAGCTAAATCTGATTTATTATACCTTTGAGTGAGTTCAGTATGAATAATATTTTGTTGATGCTTACAATGATTTAAAACTGAAACCATGGTTGTTGGTGTCTTTGTTGAGGGGAACAACTCCAAGGTTGTTGCAAAGTGACATGATGTGTTAGAAGATCATGTGCAAGTCATCCCGAGGGTAAGGTCTCCAAAGTTTCCCTACTCCTTGCAATGTTGCCTCAAAATACTATAAGTTTGAGAAGATGTGGATTTCTTCATTGATAAGCTTGATATTCTAGTCATGAAATCAAGACAGAAGAAATAAGAAACTCTTGTCCTTAGTTAGACCATACATGAACAAGACCATACTTTTTACCATTATATAAATCATTTCTATCAATAAAGACTCTATAATAAACTCCTCATTAGGGATATGTGACTTTGCTTGTTGCGACTACAAGCACTGCTACTGCATTCGTCCTCCTTGATGCCGCTACTTGTTGTATTAATTTTAGCAACACATTTACCGGTCAAGGTATCACTGACGTTAATAGAGCCAAAGTTTCCTTCCATCCATTGATCATCAAAATCTTCCTTGTACTAACAGATAATCAGATCCTAATCATTGTTATGTGTGTGTATTTGTATTGTAGTCTGCATGGCCAACTGAATTACTAATGCTATGGACGAATATGCTTATGGTGAAGTGGTGAGAATGGAAAGAAGGAGGTGTAGATGTGTGTTTGACTCATAGTGGCAAGCAAAAGAGGGAGTGTCAATGTTAATGGCAACAATGACAACATCAATGTCGTCAAGATGCTTCAAAGCCGCGAGGTTTGTTTGAAGCCTCATCGTGTTTTTTCCTTTTCCACTACCACTCACAGATTCTGCAATATGTTCTTAATGCACCAATATGACACTTATGATCCCTCCAAGGATCCCTCTTCCCTTTGTTATGCAATGAAGAGATAAGGTTGTCGAAATTGTCATTGCCAAAAATGTGGTCTTCGTTTTTTACTAGTCTAGTTTGGTTGCAACTTTAGTAGATAAACCAATGAAAGAATTTGCTTTTTGAATGTAAGCCTTAATGAAGTCATCCATGACCTCTTCTAAAATAAAAACAATGACTCACTTATTATAGTATATGCTTATGCTTTTGAGAACTTCAACTCTTTCAAATGAAGTTGCACAAAGATTGAATACATAAGAAAGGGCGTCAAGCCAGATGTCAAGTTTCATCTTTTGTAGTCTAAATGTTTGAACTGGCCTGAATATGTAAAGTTTGAAAATCCCAATGGAAAGGTCCTACTTTACTCACCAGAAGATAGTATTTGCAAGGTCTTTGATCTTAAAGACTACTCAATTTCAGATAAGCATGTTCAAGAAATCAAGATCAGGGTATCATTTTATTAATTGTCAGCATAACCAGTGGTCATATTCCACTCAAGATTATATCCATTGAAGACGACACAGTTCTCAAAACAAGCAACAACTTGTTTCATCCTATGATCCTCTGAATCTACCTTGTAGTAAAAAATAATGAGAACAATATAATTTTCTATGTGTGTTATTTGTATTGTAGTCTGAGTGCCACAACTGGTGATCCTCAAATGAAGTAATAAGTTCTCCACAGAAGTTTCAAACATATATTTTTCGACTGTTGAAATTAAGGAATAACTAATTCTTGTACAAAGGCTAAATGTTGGTGAAGTCATAAATTATGTTTGGCTTACCTCCATTAGATCAATATCTTGAACATCAAGAATTTGGAGGTTCTCATTTTCTTGCTTGACTAGAATATTTTCATTAAATAGCTCTAAGAAGTCCGCCTTTTTATTTTGATGAAGCAGGTGATTGAATGTTTTGAGAAATATGCCATATTAAAATACTAAAATCTTTTCATTAAATAGATCAATATTTTTAGATGGAACATTTCTCAAAACATTCAATCACCTGCATCATTAGAATAAAAAGGTGGACTTCTTAGAGCTATTTAATGAAAAGATTCTAGTCAAGCAAGAAAATGAGAACCTCCAAATTCTTGATGTTCAAAATATTGATCTAATGGAGGTAAGCCAAACATAGTTTATGACTCCATTAATATTTAGCCTTTGTACAAGAATTAGTTATTCCTTACTTTCAGCAGTCGAAAAATATATGTTTGAAACTTTTGTGGAGAGCTTGTCAAATTCATTTGAGGATCACCAGTTGTGGCATTTAGACTACAATACAAATAACACACACATAAAAAATGATATTGTTCTCATTATATTTTACTATAAGGCAGATTTTGAGGATCATAGGATGAAACAAATTGTTGAATGTTTTGAGAACTGTGTCATCTTCAATGGATATAAGCTTGAGTGGAATATGACCACTGGTTATATTAACAATTAATAACATAATGTCAGGATTGATCTTGATTTCTTGGACATGCTTATCTGAAATTGAGAGTAGCAGGGTGTAGTCTTTAAGATCAAAGACCTTGCGAATATTATATTCTTGTGAGTAAGTTAGGACCTTTTTGTTGGGATTTTTAAACTCTACATGTCTAGGCCATTTCAAACATTAAGACTGGAAAAGAGGAAACTCAACATCTGGCTTGGCGCCCTTCCTTATGTATTCAATCTTTGTGCGTCTTCATTTGAAAGAGTTGAATTCCCAAAAGTATAAACATATATTGTAATAAGTGAATCATTATTCTTATTTTTAGAAAAGGTCGTGGATGACTTCATCAGGGCTTACATTCAAAAAGAAAATCCTTACATTGGTTTTTCTACTGAAGTTGCAACCAAAGTAGACTAGTAAACAACGAAGATCACATTTTTTGCAGCGAAGATTTTGACAACTTTATCTCTTCTTTGCATAGCGAAGGGAAGAGGGAGCCCTGGAGGGTCATAAGTGTCATATTGGTGTGTCAAGAGCATATTGTAGGACATGTGAGGGTAGTGGAAGAGGAAAAAACACAACGAAGATTTAAACAAACCTCATGACTTTGAAGCATCTTGATGACACTAATGTTGTTGTTGTTGCCATTAACATTGACACTCCCTCTTTTGCTTGCCACTATGAGTCGAACGCACTAACCTCCACACCTCCTTCTTTCCATCCTCACAACTTCACCATAAACGTATTTGTCCAAAGTAGTAGTAATTCAGTTGGGGCATTCATAATATAGTTGAAATACACACTCATAACAAGTGATCAGTATCTGATAATCTGTTAGTACAAGGAAGATTTTGATAATCAATGGATGGAAGGAAACTTTGGCTCCATTAAAATCAATGATACCTTGACTGGGAAATGTGTGACTAAAATTAATGCAACAAGTAACGACATCAAGGAGGACGAGTGCAATAACAGTGTTTGTATCACAACAAGAAAAGTCACTTATCCCTAATAAAGAGTTTATTGTAGAGGCTTTGGAGCAAGTTATGCCCTCTTTTATGATGAAGATACGAATGGGATAGATAATGGTAACAACATGGACTTGTTCATGTATGGTCTATAACTAATGAAAAAGAAACAAGAAACTCTTGTCATTAGTTAGACCATAGATAAACAAGATTATGTTTGTTACCAGTATATATCTCATCTATATCTTCATCATAAAAGAGGGAAGTAATTGACATGGACTTCCTCCCCTTTTTAAGATGAAGATAGAAATGAAATATATACTTGTAACAGACATGGACTTATTCATGCATGGTCTATTTTAACCTCACTATATGTGAAGGTTTGTAAGGTGAGGTTTGCACCTCACTATATGTGTAGGTCTTGCAATTTTATTGATGGAATTATTTCAACATCAGATTTCTCCAAAATCCAAGTTGCCTAAGCATTATTACATTAGCGTATATGAAAATAGATTTTGTATATTATACAATCACTATTGAAAATTTGAGGCAGGTGAGACACCATTCATCTTTAACCATTAAATTAAAACAAAATGAAGGGTGAAGATGAATAGTTACTCTTTAAAAAAAATCACTACTTAATGTGGGTTTGGGAAGTGGCAGAACTTAAAACATTGTTGGAGGGGCCAACATAACTAACATCATAGTATATGAATTACATGCAATTTGAAATTACGTTTTTTCCCGTAATTTGATGGCTAAATTGTAATTTTAGTCCTCTAATTAATTTTTAATATGCAATTTTGGCCAACAATTTTTTGTTCGCAATTTAGGTCCTTTTATTTTAGAAAATATGTTATTTTGGTTCAATGCCTCAATTTTACATATTTAACTTTAGACCTAACATATTTATTTAAAGTACTATAAAAATTACAAATTTTTATAACAAATAAGAAATTAAAGGAGAATTAATATTACAATTTAACCTATAATTTTTTATGAGTAACTTTAAGAATTAAATGATATTATTTAATATTCATTATTTTCTTAATTTACCCTAAAAAATATTTTATGAAAGTTATGTAATACACACAAAATTTTTTGTTATGTAAAAGAAATAAAAATGTAAATGTTGGCACAATAACTTTACAACGTAGCCCAATGACGTGCTAGCAACAAGCCCATCCTATACTTACTACCCAACTATAAAGAAGAAGAAAGTGTTTTGTCATTGGATTTCGATCTAACTCAATCCTACAAAACCGACTTGTAAAGTGAGGTTTGCACCTCACTTATATACTCTATTTTATCTATATCATTACTCAGATGTGGGATCTTCATCACACCCCTCTCATGTTGAGAATTGGGCATCTTGAGGGTGAAATTTATAGGATTGGACATCTATATATGGTTTGATTGCAACCTGATACCGAGTTTTCTGATAGGCCCCAACAAAGTTGATGAGATAAGTTTTGATGCCATCTTAGAATGTGGGTTTAAGCCTAACTCCCTACAAAGTCAGATTGTAAGATGGGTTTTGCACCTCACTTATATACTCTATTTTAACCATATCACTAGTCAATGTGAGATCTCCAACAATTAGGATATGTGAAAGGTAACAAGTCGAGGGAGAAAATATAGGTATTTATGTTGGAAAGCCTTTGAATTTAATCACATACATATAGATGTGGGTCCCAATTTTTGTGAATATTGGATCTCATGTACTCCTTATGTTCTTTTTTATAAGAAGAAAAATGTGTTTTTTGTTCTCAAATATAAGCAAATTTCAACTACTTTTTTCTTATTTGATAATATTATCTTCAAAATATCCTTCATTAAGGGATTTATGTTTGATATTAAATTCCAATGAAAGATAGATTAGGAAAAAATATTTATTTCTTAATTAGGATTAACACATTTAAATGAAGTTAACTCATTTTTTTAATAAGTGTAAATCATTTTCTTATTGCTTACAAATGAGAACAAAGGGTGCATTGCTTTGTGCTTGTCTCTAGTAAGGGGTTGCAGGTTTAACATTATTGCATTATTTTGGTTGGGATGGGTGAATTATTTTGTAGGGAAGTGAATATTGTTAACATCATTAGTTAATATGCATTTAAGAGTCAAATGTTAGATTTAAATGCAAACTAACCTATGGTTAGAGGGTTGGTTGGTGGGATATTTATTGGAATTATTGAACTAAATGGATTGGGATACCCCTAGCACCCTTTATTAATATACAATATTTATTTGTTGATAAAAGAACAAAAATTTGTGTTAAAAAAATAATTCTACCATATATATCATGAATGTTCTTGACTCACAGGATTCTTAAATATCAATATGGATTAACAATGATAAGAAAAATAAATCAAATTACATTGACCTACAAAGAACAAAACAAAAGTAAATAATGATAATTGTAGTCTACTATGCATAAGTATGAGTATGAAATTTTGTGTACATTTCCTTAAAATTGAAACATTTCAACTTACTATTAAAATGTATAATATGATTTTCAAAATTATTTATAAAGGATTAGTTTTTGCATGTTTAATTTTAAGTAGAATCCATGATGAATTGCTTTTTTGTCTAGAGTTGAAGTAGATTATTTTTTTACGAAAGATATTCATTTTTCTTGAATTATTTTGTTGACAATAGAAGAAATAATAAATTGGGGGTATTGAAAATAATTCAAGCAAGCATAGTCTTTTCAATTATATTTATAAATTTACTTTTCTATTTTTCTAAAAATCAATTTTCTCTAAGTTAAAACTATAATTAGGCATTTTCCTATTATATATTCATTAATTATACTTATACTGGTCTTCCTTTTGTTTAACAAGAGTGACTATTTCTTATGAAGACCTATTTAACTTCAACTCAAACTCACATGTTTTGAAAATTATTTAGCTCGACGGACTAACCATTTTGAATGATTTAAATTATTATTGGACTTACCAAGTTCTTGGTTTAGGCTTCTGGATAATTTGCCAATTTGGGTTGGTATAACCTTTCAGAAGAAAAAAAAAACTTTTGCTTCTTGTACCCCATAGAAAATAAGACTAAGATGCCCCTTGTGGTAAGCATGTTCAACATCAGTTTTTCTCATAATTGATGTTATATATGACTTTCAACATCGGTTTTTTCAAAATCGATGTAGAAAGCGCTTCATAATACATAATTTTAGCCACATTTTTACATCGGTTTCAACTAGAACCGATGTAAATAATGATTTTCAACATCAGTTTTAAAATCGATGTTGAAAATATCTACTTTAAACGATAGTCGTTTCAACATAAATGCTTATGAATTACCAATCAAGGTTGAATAGCAGAAAACAGAATTTCAAAACATGTTCTCCATTAAACTCTTGAAGAGTCTTATCCAAAAATCATTCAATACCCATGAAGATTAAAGAGTGGGACAAGAAGTTAGTAAACCTAGAAAATCACTTTCTACCTCTTAGAAAGCTTGTGTATACTCAGAAAATACGAAGTGTTCAAGTTTAATTTCAAGTCAAGCCTTCCTTCTATTTATAATAGAATTTTGTAACAACATGTAATCGATTACACGCGCCAAATAATCGATTAAAACACATATGTAATCAATTAAATTGTCACTTAATCGATTAAAGTGTTTAAGTCATATTCTGGGTTTCAAAAACAAACAACATAATCGATTAATCCGAGATGTAATCGATTAAATTAGAAAAGTGTTGTTTCAGAAAACAACTTGTGTAATCGATTACGAATATCATTAATCGATTAAAGCAGCAAAGCAAGGCTTTTTCAAAATAGCCTATGTAATCGATTACAAGTAATGATAATCAATTATCACAACAAGGAACAAAAATCATTTTACACTATGTAATCGATTACAAGAAATAAGTAATCGATTAGAGTGTTCACCAAAGCTTTCCAGTTTCAAATACGAACCAAATAATTGATTAATCCATTGTGTAATCGATTATAATGTTCATTAAAGTTTTTCCAATTTTAAACATGAACTGAATAATCAATTAATCTAATATGTAATCGATTAAAATAGTGAAATTACATTTTTCCAAAATATTACTCAATTAAATCCTTTTTCAAATTGTGAGTAGCTTTAATGTTTTAATGAAAAACATTTAAGCATGTTAATGATTATATGTGTGCAATGCAAGGATCAAAAGATTGGCTTCTCTTACACTTCATTTGAATTAAAATCTTCAAGGCAAGTGAAAAGCTCAAAACATTCTTCTAAGTCATAGGCTTCATTCTTTTTGTTGCTCCCCTTATATTCAGCACTCATTTCCCTTTAAGTAGATGTAGTTTCACCATTTCAATTTCACCTGTGTCCTTACTCTTCTGAACCTTCTTCTTCAATCTTTTTCTTGAGTTTAAGCTTTTCTGCTGAAAAAATGTATGAGTCTGATTCCTCTTTGGGTATGGGGGGTAGTGATTCTGGAGGCTCTGTTGAGCAGCGCATTATGCTCGATGTGATATCCATTGGTGACTCCTCTAAGGAGGACACTCATGGAGGTGCCTTTGAGGGGTCCTTCTCTTCTAGGAGGAGGACTCGTTCCTGCCAAGCTGGCGAAGGAACTTTTCGTCCTGTTTGGCAGGTGAGGACGGATGCATTTCTGCTGCTTATCATCATCCCTGCTTCTTCAGTTGTTTCAGCCATTTGTGGTTATGGACATGCCAAGGAAGGTGTGCTGCAAGAAGTCTCTACTCCAATGAGGGAGATAAAAGTGCAGAAGCTCATCCTCAATATCTCTGTTTAAGCAGGTGAAGATCATTTCATCATCATTTTGTGGAGATCGTCTCACCAAAGTTGTGCAGAGATCGTCTCACCAGAGTTGCCAAGGCATAGGAGTAGGTTAGCGACTTGGATGGTTGGTGTGCCAAGAACGATGATGATCGGACATACTCAAGATAGAGTATTTGCCGAAGCGGAAGATGACAAGACCAAAGTGTAGGCTACCATCTTTTATGTTTCTATTTATTTTGTCTTTGCTTTTTGGCCGTGAAGGCTTTGTAAAGATTTTAATCAAATTAATGAAAACTACTCATTTTACTTTGACTCTTCTGCATTTTCTTTTGTTTATCTTCTATCTTCTGGAATTTGGAAATTCCACATGTGGGCTTGATGGGGCCTTAGTGAACTCAAAATCCTATAACGTCGGGAAGTGAGTAGGCTTTGCTTAAAGGAGAGACCTGCAAAATAAAGGAAAAACACTCTGACGCTCAAGTAAGTACATCAATTGTTAAAGAATATATGAGTGTAAGAACTCAGTATATAGAATGAGTAGCTTGAGTAATGCATTCAAGTACTCACTGGAGTGAATTCGAGATGGATTAGAGAGAACCTGGAAGGTTGTATTTATAGCATGGAGTATGGGCCTTGGGTCGTTGCTTATTGATAATCTGTTGATAAGATAATAGTAACAGATAATAGTATGCAATTATCTAATATCGAATAGGAGATAATGTGTACCTTATTGATATATTTTTACTTGTAAATAAGTAACAATTAGTAGATAACTTGTTGGAATATTATAGATAAGGTGGTTGCACCTATTTGAATATCTTGGCATATATGTTATATTGTTAGCGAGAAGATAATATTGTTGGTGTCCGTACTCTTGTAGAAGGTTGACGTTCGTGCTCCTGTAGTGATCTTGGCATGGAACCCAGACATGTGTGTCCGGATTGACACTTGGAGACTGAATAAACATCTATTTACTATTTTGGATTATACACTAAAAGAGCATAACAAATAAAAGACAAAAAAGGAAAACAGAAGAAAATGATTTTTTTTATAGGCAAGTATATATATATATATATATATATATATATATATATATATTATAAGACGAGCCTAGTAGTGACATAATACAAGAATGTAAAAAAATCATAAATGTTTCTTCTCCACTACCGGTAACCTCTCTTCCCCAAGTGAGAATTTCGGACCCCCCTACTTACCAAAGAACCTCTTTAGCACCTCTAGGATCTTGGGATATACAAAGTTGAATTGCATATTGAAAGATACCAGAAGGATTAAAAGCATAATCACCTATCAATACTAATTATATACATATGATCTCATCTCAAAACGTTGTAATTCAAATGGCCAGAAATTGGAACCAGATCCGCACAAACACACACAACAATGATAATTAACACTTCAGCAAACCTTCACAGAAAAAATAATAATACGCAGAAAGATTGAAGGGATTTGAACTCACCTATCCAGTCTTCGATGCTAAACAACAATTGGCAACAATGTACGTGGGTGACAGAGTGGGCGAGATAAAAGTAGAGACGTGAACGTGAGAGTTATTGTTGCACAAACGTGGTGGGAGTGGGAGTGTCGGACAATACAGACAGCGGGAGAGATTTGGCATTAGGGAAATCAAAGTGAAAGACCGTGAAATTTGGGATAGAGAGAGAGCGGCACAAGTGAAAAATAGGAAGAAAAAAATAGTAAATATAATAATTTAAAAAAGAAACTTAAAAGATACTAAGATTTTATAAATTGATAACAGATTAATATTTGGATATTAAATGATAATCATCAATTGATAAAACAAAAAAATATTATATCATATTTGAAAATTAAAAGATAACATATTTTACAAATAAATTTCAAGAAAGAAAATCAACAATTACAAATTAGAGAGAAATTGATATGTATATATATATATATATATATATATAATACTTTAACATTTGTGCCAACCAATTAATTAAATTTAACTAATGAATTAAAATATTTGATTTAATTTTATTTATTTATTTATTTTTATTATTTATGAAAATTAAATATTTATAATTACTTTAATTCTAGTAATAATTAATAAATAGTATATTTTACTCTACAGACTTATGTCAGATATTAATCATCGAATCCTACTATATCTAATGACTCAAATATTTTATTTAAAAATAAAAAAATAGAATAACACATTAAATTCCTTTTCAAGTATTCATATAGTGTTCATGAAGCAGTTTGATTCGATTTTTACTTAAAAAGTCATTCAAACCAAACTAAATATTACATGTGATTAGATTTGGTTTGAATTTAATATCATGCATGGTATTTTCTAGTAGTAATTAATCTTTATTAGAGTTAATTAATTGTGATTTAATTAGTTTGGTGATAGTTTTTTTCTAGTAACTTGATAAATTTGAAAGGAAACTTTTTAAGATTGGATAAAAAATTACACTGACAATTTTATTAATTTCTTATATTATTGAAAAAAATCTAAAATTAATTTAAATATTATCAATATAGAACTTATTTATTAATAAGAAATAATAGTCAATCACGTCATCGTTGCTCCTGATCACCCATGCCATCATCGCGTTGTGTTATGCCGCCATCACCGTTTACCAACAAAATCATCGCACCACTAGCATCCCTCTCTCACCTTTGCAATGACACAAACAACATCCTACACCAACCAATCTACACGGTAACACCTTTGCGTCACCCTGCCCTAGCATGATTGCTCCATTATATGTGCACCATCCCACCGCAACCACAACCATACCCAATTTGGGTGTAAGGGGTGAGAACAAATTGGTGAGTGGATAAAAGAGGGATTTCGTATGATCTGACAATGTCAATAACAAATTTGGTAGTGCCAGTAGTACTGCCTAATAATCTTTGACTTAAGTCTAGCAATCATAGGGTGTTTGACCCAAGCTCAATAAATTAATGCGATCTAGTGATGTTCAACCTAGCCCAACAAAGCCCAAGTGACAAGCGTACTATTCACAGTTGACTAATACAAAAATTACAAAATTGTGGGACAATGTTAATCATTAAGGTTACACTTTAAGCGTTATAGGTGCCGATAAGTTATTGGTTTTACATTTGGGCCTTAATGGGTCATAGTCAGTCATTAGTGTTATAGTTGAACCTTATTGGACCATGGGAAATCATGGTTGTTACACTTAAACCTTCTTATTTCATATCCTTTTTTTCCCTCACACGGTCGTACACTCCTATCTCAAGAATGCACTCATTCCACGACAACAAAACATTCCCCCTTTCTTTCATCAGAATCAATCCACTCTTTCACTCCATTGTTAACTTCAATTTGATATCTGGCTTCGATCTTCCTTCCTCACTTTCTTGGATTTACTAATCTAATAGCTTTATTCTCTTGCTACAAACTAGTAAAAGTTCTTACAAGCTTCAGATCTGCATATATAGTTTCACATATTGTGTAATTTGGTTAGAGTTCAAGAGGTGGGGTATAGGCACATTAAAATGTTTTCTTTGTGTTTCACTTTATTGAGATGATTGTCTTTTAGATTTTTAAAAAATGTAAAACATTTTTTATTAAATTTTGGAAGGTATTTTTTGGAAATTTTTTTACTTTTGAAAAGTACTTTCTAGAATACAAAATTTAAACAATATTTTGGAAAGTACTTGTCGAAACATGTTGTGTATTCCGGAAAGTACTTTCACGAATAATGATATAAGGGTATTTTGGATATATAGGGTATTTATGATAGTAAGGGGAGTGTACTTAGAAAAAAAGAAGATTGGATATAGCAAAAGCCTTTCTTTTACATATTTCATATCAGTTTAGTTTTTTATCACAATTTCTTTTAATGTTTTAATTACTTTTTAATCCTTTAATACATTTTAATTTTGATTGATTAATGATTGATTTCTTTTAGTTAATGCATTTTTATCTCATTTATTTTTTAAATTCTTTGATCCTTTTTAATTTTTATTGATCCAATAGTTTACATTTAAATAGATAATAATTGTGGATGATAATTGATTTCTCCTACTTTTAATTTATTTCATTTATTTATTTCTAATTTTAATTATTTTTGTTGGTTGATTTCTTTTACTTACTAAATTTTCTCAATATTTATTACTGTAATTTTTAATTATTTACTTTAATATTTTAATTAGTAATTTTAATTTATTGATTTATTTATTTTAATTACTGTAACATTCTCTCATTTATTTTATGATCCGTTGATAGTGGTGAAAACAGGTCCGGCCAAGTTCGGCCAGGCATGGCTATGGCTGGCCTTGGCCTTATTCAAAAATATGAATCTTAGTCGGACCTATTTACCTGTGCTTTGTTTTAGGCTTGACCTATTTAAAATCATAGTTTTACCAACGAGCCTATTAAAAAGTCTATTTTACAATAAATATTATATATACAAAAATTTAATGACTAGTGAAATTTTGAAAATTCACATAGTACTTTTTAAAATTTAATATAAATAAAGATAAATCCCTTTTAATTTATGTGTGAAAAATAAGTTAAAATTAATTAGAGCACTTTAAGTATTCAACAAAATATTATTAATAAAATAAATAAGCTAAATAAAACATCGTAAGTTTCATTCAATAACCTATTTAATATATATATATATATATATATTAAATAGGTTAGTCTGACATGTCTAACAGACTTTTTTTAGAGTTTGAGCCTAGCCTTTTTATCTAAAGAGGTTTTTCTAAAAGTCTTAGTCTGACCTTTTTAATAAACAAGTTAGTCTAGGTCAGGCCTTAAACAGGTTAGACCAAAGGCCCCTGATAGACGGCCTGACCCATCTCCATCCCTATCCCTTAACCTTTGATCCATCAACTATTATTGATATTTTAATTTTAATTGATTTAAATCTATGACAATGATAACAAAAATTGGTTTCAACTGGTTTTAATTTCTTTTTTAATTATTTATTTTCACTTATTCTATTGATTTTATTTATCTGTTAATTTAAATTTAAATTGATGATAATGACAATGACAATTGATTTCTATTGCTTTTAACTTCTAACAATTATTTAATTTTAATTATTTTTGAATAATTTTTTTCAATTGATTTAAAATTTCCAAATTGTTTTAATAAAAATGTTTTAATTTTCTTTGGCATAATGGATGACTGATTTTTACAACTGATATATTATTATCATCATCATCATCGTCGTCGTCGTCATCGTCGTCGTGTTAATATTTCCTAATTAATTAGTCATATTATGAACCTATTATAAAAAAGTGACTGAAGTTTTATGTTGCCACTTAGAATAAAATTCAAATGTTGCCACTGAAAAGCGTCGCTGAAATAAAGATGTATTTGGTTGCAGATACGATTGCTAGTAAATTCACAAAAATTCTTTTCGAAAAGATACCATGTAGCGACCAATTTACCGACCATGGTTTTGTTACCAAAACGTGTCGTCGCTAATGACATTGCTGTTTTAAATAAATGCCAAATCTTGTTATTGGTCGTTAAATCAGTCTGAGTTTGCAACAGTAACTTCGGTCGCTAATTTTTGTCGATATTCCACTTTTTTCTTGTAGTGTAGATCTTGTAATTTGATAGTTGGGTCAAAATAAGTTACAAGTAGGTACACTAATAGACATTTTTCCTAGGTTATGAAGGTCATAGAAACCTCTACACCAACATGCCACACAAGAAAAATGATTATTGGTCACCAAGATAACGTGTATGTTCAAACTCATTTCTTAATGCAATTTAGTGTTCATGCAATTTGTTTTTTTGATTATTTATTTCATGCAATATTTTCTTCTTACATTTCTTCTTCAAACTTTATATTTTTTTAATCTCCATTTCTTCTATAAACTCTAAACTTAATTATTTGTTGTTCTTAATTTTTCTACAACTTTTATACTGTTATACATTTTATCTCAATTTACATTTTGAAAACACTTTACACCATTTTATCCTTGATTACATTTCAATTCGATTTACTTTCAAAGCAATTTACTTTCCAAGTCATTTTTTTCTTTGCATTTTAACTTTGTTTATCACTCAAATTTATATAATTTTACTCGTTTTGAAAACATATTTATTTAAAAAACTGTAAACTCATTCATAAACTACTTTTATAACTATATATTTCTTACTTATAAGTTAAGCATTTCTTGATTACTAAAAACAACTTTAATTACATAGACTAATCATCAAAATGACTATTTTTGAATATGATACAATACCATTTGATTATGATAAAATCTCTTGTATATTTGACTTGATATCATAATTCTTTTAATTGAAAGTTAAATCAACTATTAGTTTGAATAATAATAAAATTTAAAATTATGGTTGTCACCTTAAATAAAATAAGTTATTTGTGATTGAAAAAAAATTAAGTGTAAAAATAATGACGAATTACATTTCAATCACTTAACAAATTTTCACCATAAACACCTGCACATTAGCTTATATTATCTTTGTTTAAAACATCATGATTCCATAAATTAAAACAATTTTAAGGAAGTCAATATGTTTTGTTCACGTAGGTTGCATCGCAAGTCAGGCTAAGAAGGAAAATATGAAAAAATAAGGATCGTCATTGATAGACGATAGCAACAAATAATAGAACTATCAATTAATTATTCGATGACCATGCACAGTTATAATATAATTATCAAATAATCACATAGAAAAAAAAGGGGCATCAATTCAGGCGGCATTTTATAAGGCACAACGGATTAGACTGAGAGATGATTAATTATTTGTCATTGCCTAACCCGTCGATGTTTCACCTAACGAAGGTTTTAATCCCAATGTTATCTTGATTCCTTGAATCTAAAGTTAGACAGAACGTGTTACAGATGAGAACCAAATTATTATTTATTATATAATAATCACGATTTGCAAGAAGGGCCAGGAACATTGAGACCAAATTGTACTTACAGGAAAAACAAATTATAACCTATATAAAAACAAAAACAAAAAATGAAATGAAATTACAAAGTTAAAATCAATAAGTTATTGATACAAATAAAATTAAGTTTGACTTTTCAAATAAGGTCTAAGGTTGTAATTGAGAGCAGAGGCGGATGCAGGTAACAGAGAACGGGGGCAAGTGCCCCCCTTAAATTTTTAGGTGAAAATATAAAAGTGTTCTTACTTTTAAATTTTTTTTCATAAAAGAAGCAATGAAAATTAACATGATCCTATTGGGTAGTTAAAGCCTTGTGCATCTCAACTAGTTGTTCACGGATGGTGGCATAGACAGACATTTATTGCCTGCAGAGGCGGATCTACATATAGCATAGGGGGATAAGTGCCCCCCTGAAATTTTAACATAAAATTTTTATAATATTCCTATTTTCATCAAATTTTACAAAAATTATCCAAGATTTAAACTATCGTGATTTGTGAATTGGAACAATTATTAATGTTTTATTTAGTGTCTGTCTATCGCAATTTTTACTATTTCTAGTGTTTTATTTAGTACTGTGATATTGTGCTCAAATGAGAAAGTGGCTGGGATATAGACCGGTAGTATAGAATGAATTATTTTTATTGTCCTATTCAATACAGTACACTAATTTAGTTTTACTATTTGTTTATTTTTTTAGATTATAATTTATAATTGTTTGTTCCTTTGAATTTTTTTTCTCAAACTTCGTTATTAAATGTGCGGACATAAATAAATTTTCCTAAGTTCGGTGTCTCCCTTAATTATTTTTCTAGATCCGCCATTGATTGAGAGGATAAATATCATTAAAGATAATCAATTCGATTCTTTGATAAAAATATATCATCCATAAAATAGGTAGGTGTATATTTTTCATTAATAATATGGTTGAAAACAGTGATAAAAAAATATAAATTTATTATATGAATAAATGATTCCATTGCTAAATGGTCTAAATCAGCTTATAATAACAGGCACAGTTGATGAAAATGACACAATTACATGCCAATATGTCTTGCGCTTATTGGAACTGTTTATCTGGTCATTGTTTTCCCGAAATGACTTGTCCATTAATTAGCAACGTTGTTTGTTATGCCATTTGTCTTTGGTTTAAGATGGAAATTAGTGTTGCGCAATAATCAATTGCTTGAGAAAAGGTGCTTGGAGGAGCAAAGTTGACTGACACAGATTGATAATGCTAATAAAATTATCAAATATTCAAACTTATTTTTTCCGGTTTTCAAATTCTTTAGTTTGATTTTAATTTCATCTGTCATCAGTTATTGTCTGTTAGTAATTAGGTTATTTAAACATTGATTATAAAGATCCAACAAACAATCAAATTAATTTTTCAACTTTTTTTTTTCTGTGGACAAGACACCATAAAAAGTTTACAAGATATATTTTGCGATGCCGTCTCACTCAACGAGAAGTTACATTTTTTTTTTTCATAAAGCTAATGAAAAGTTACACTACACATTTACATCTTATATAATAAGAGGAAAATAACTTCGAATTTGTTTTCTATATATATACGTGTGGTAATGGTTTCTTACATAAAATATAATTATTATTGAAATAAAATACTAAACTTTAATCGAAAAAACTATATATTTTTTTAGAAAGAATGGTTATTCTATATAAAACCATCGTGTGGCACTGATGATATCATCAAAGAATTTCCCACTTATGTTACAAATATTTATATTTCATGCTCACTCACCGTTCTTATTCAAAAAAAATGCTCACTCAGCGTTAGTACTTATTGTCTTTGGTTGTATGCTTATGGCCTTAATAAGTAATAAAATTTAAATTACTTCAATGCGTACTTAATAATTACAGTTTTACAGTTTTTTATTTTAAATTACTACTCCTGTAAAACCAGATAAGTTATTTTCTTCTTTTAGAGTTGAATTATTAATAATATATTATTTTAAGAAAGGGGATAATTTAGTCTTATAATTAATCACTCTTATCCTCTAAATTCTAAGATAATTACTAATTTTGTTATTTCTTATGCAATACTTTCAAATGATAAATATCTCAGAACAATATAAATAAATTATTATAAAAGCATTGGTGAAATGATGAAGCTTCTGGATTATGAATCCTTTTTATAATCTTTAAATCAGTTTTATTACTGTCACTTTCAACATTAGATAATGTAATCAATTAAGAACGAATATGGTTATGTGCATTGTCCAATGACAATCGCAATCTAAAATAGTCGCATTCTGCACAGTAGTATAACTTAGACAAGTGAAAGTTCACCTATAAATATTAAAGACCCTTTGCACTTTACAATATGTAAAAAAGAAAATGTCTCACATGTGATGATTTAAGTACGTCCAAGTCCTATTTTCATTATTTTATGAAACTTACTAAAGTTAACTTTCTGACGCATGCATGCCAACATATGGCCATATGCATGCTTGCCCTCGACACGTTACCCATACAGTAGTAGTGATATATTAGATTAGATACCATAAAGAAAAAAGTTGAAACAATGATACAAATTAATTAAACAAATAAATGATGCATTATTTAAAAAAGTATTACCTTAGCCCATATGATTAGTGCATGAAAAAGACCTGTAATAGTAGTTCTATTCCGCCAACTCTTGGAAAAATCAGGGTGTGGTGCATTATTCCACTTGTGTTAAACAAAACAAAACGTATATTTAATCATATCAATTTCGTCACTAAAAACCAACCAAGTACTCTACCATGAATTTAGAAAATTGATTCAAACTCAGAATGGAGACAAAGAAAACAATCATCCCATCTATACGTCACTAGAACATCAACAGATTGATGTTGAGATTGGTTCACACCCTCTTCCTTTGTGGGGTCGAATATAATAGTTTCACTAATGTACGTGACTCTTGACAACACTAAGAATTATTATTTTCTTTCAAAACTATTTTAATTGTAATACGCACAAATTCCTCGCTATCGTGCTCATCCGGCTGCCTCCAAAAGAGAAATTCCAAGAAAGTGACACACCAAATCTCCATCAGTTTGGTTCTCATTTATTGTTCTCATTTGCCATATTGTCTTGGCCAACTTAATTGTGGTTTTATTTTAATTTTTCTCTAACTTTTTCCGATGGAAACTGCTAAGGATATCATTTTGTCTTTGCAATCTCAACCCTTTGCGTAGCACATATATTCATTTCACATTTATAGATGACAATTATATATGATAGACAGATACTATATATTCCTTATATGTATTTATAATACAATTATTATCCCTAAATATTCACAAGATGTTTTTATTTATTAAATTATTTATTACGGCTATTTTGAAATTGTAGCTATAATGCATATGTATATGCGCCAAGGAAAAATGTTGATTGGTTGGCCTTGAAAAGATGGATCCAAAGATGATAATCGACAAATTGGTTTTCAAATGTCTAGTCATTCTTGTTCTTGTAGTGCGACTAAGTTGGAATTAAATTGCTTGATAAATAATTAAGGTCGTATTTCTGAGAAACCTCCAGGAAATCAAATGTTGATTGATTTTAATCATGGTTTCCATCATTGTCGACCTAGACAAACCCTTCAAGAAAATAAATAAATAAATTAGGTTAAAATAAATCGGACGTACATGAAAATTATGTTAAAAATTAAAAAAAAGAATTATGTTAAATTTAAATATTCTTATAATTTTGAGATGTAAAATGATAACATATATAATATAATATGTATAATTGTTGTGATAAACAAGTTCGATAATATTTTAAAAAATATATATAAAATAAAATATTTTCATTTAATTCAATTATTAACATATTATATATTTTACAGTATATAGTGAAAATGGTTATACGCTTCTTGAGTATTCCATGTTAATTATGTATGACATAAATATTCATACAATTTCAAAAGAGTTTACGATTTTGATATTATATAAATATTAAAATCATAATATATATAATTATTAATATAGTTAACAACAAAAATAGATTTATATTTAATGGAATATTTAAATTAGTTATACTTAAAATATATCTTTATTTAAAAATATCCTTTCTAACTATTTTATCTAATTTTATGAAACCATAATGTGTTTTTTAAGTGAAAACCATAATGTTAATAAATATTTTAAAAAGGAAAATGTGCATAAGAATAGCAGTATAAAAAGAAAATTGCATATAAGAAAAAATATAATATAAAAGAAAATGCACTATATAATTATAATCAATAGTAAAAACTTTCTAAATTTATCATGGTCTTATTAATATATAAGGAAAAATTCTTAAAAACTTCACTTTTGACACAGGTTATCATTCAATAACCTTGAAATATATATACTATAGTTATAGATATATACAGTCATAGATTATTACGTGTACGATGGATTTTTGCCATTAAGAAAAGAAAATCTGACTAAAACATAATTATTCAATTAAATAAATGATTACTTGTTTTATTTCTCATAAGTGTTAAAATTATTTTATTAAATAATTAATAATCTTTCAAAGATTATTTAATTCATTTAGGTAATTAATTAATAATTAACAAAGTATGTTATCCTACCCTGGCTACCCATGATAAATTGTTAAAGTGGCTTTTTTTTCTTTTTTCCACTTCTTGAAAAAGACTAGGCGTAAATTAATTAAGGAGGCTATGACTAATTACTTAATGAGACCTGATCTTCTCTCTGAAGCAAGACAGCAAAAACAAAAGGCCTAGCGAATTATCGATGACATCAAAAAATTTAAAATACACATGTTGGTGTTTCTCTTCTCTCTAATGAAATTATTAACCTATTCTTGGCTTTGTTTTATTATTCTACTAGATGCAAAAGAATATACACCGGACTTTCCTGATTTTTGTTTTTAAAATGAACATCCAATCGTGAACAGCTTTAATTGCTTGCGATGGTATCATAAAAGTTAACATGGTCAGGTTCGATCATGTGAAAGCAATGAAGATTTAGGTACCTAAAATATCGATTTGCACTAATATAGCATTACCTTCATTTATATTAAAGTTATATATATATATATATATATATATATATATATATATATATATCTATGCTGTGTGAGGCAGCGCCAGTGAATTAAGACACAATGGGGTCAAATCAGTTAATCTTGATTAGCATTGCCATTAAATAATAAGATCAGATTCCTTTTCGACTTGTTCAATAATCACCCAAATTAATTATTTAATTATTCAAAAGTTTTGAGGGTTTCGGGACCCTCTGCTCTCCTTCTTTAGCTATAAAAGCGAGGACACTTTTTCATTAGGATCCATTTAACTATCATTTAGCTACCCACTGCAAATCCACTCCAAAATTGCACCAAATAAAGTGATCCTCTTCACCCCGTGCTGGCTAAAAAGATCACATTATCGGTGAAAATTACAAAAGGATTTATTAAATTAAACATTATCCCTTACTTAACCTATTGGACAACGATATCATTTTCTTTACTTTTTTTTTTTTTTTATATTAGTGAACACTCACCCGAACGGGGGAGGAGAGAAATAACAAAGTACCAAAAATCTTTATTAGTAATTGAGTATAACCAAACATATGAAAATTATGTCCCCAGTTTCCATCCCCTCTCATCATCAATATATATATATATATATATATATATATATATATATATATATATAATTTTTATCATTTTTTACAACTTTTTGAATCAGTATAGGATGTTCCAATTTGGTTGCCATATAAATCCAACATTAACTTTACGGTATATATATATATATATATATATATATATATATATATATATATATTATAAGAAATGAGAAACTATAAATTTGAGCTGTACATGTATTATTAAAATTAAAAATTAATTAATGATTAAAAATAATTACTTGAAAAGTCGTGAATTTTTTTCAGCAAAACAATCGTATATTTTTCATTTAATTTCAACGAATTCGAATATTACTTAATGGTGTGTATTTATATTTCTTATTTTTTATAATAAGAAAAGTTTTCATTTAATATATTTCATTTAATTATATTTTTGTGTAATTGTGTAAACATAAAGCGACACACGGATGGTTAGTTCGTGGTAGTTGATGCTCTTCAAAGAAAAATTAAAACTGCATTATTTCTAGAAATAATTGTTATTAGAAGCTATATATATGGAGTACCTTTATACATTTTATCATTTTATTGCCAAATTGGAAAAGTTGTATGTGATCTTTCCTCGAGAAGGATGACATAGACATCGAAAGTAAAGTACATTTATATTAATTTGGAGACACTTGGCATTTTGTGTCGTATCCATGTATGTGAGTTTTCAAGCCCACATGTAATAAACAAATGCAACCAATGTTTACTTCAACGACTAAAAACGCATCTCATCCATGGACACACGTTTCAAGCCCACAATTTGAAACTTCTACATAAATTTTAGTAAATTGTTCTTTTTTTTTATACATATAATTTTAATAGTTGTCCTTTATATTCATTTGTCCAGCACACCAAGATTGGCTTACCTTGGGCGAAGCTGAATAACATATCTACATCCGTGAGATTGCAAAATACAATAAAATAAAAAGTTTTTCATAATTGCCATTAATTATGCCCAAGTAATCTTCCATACCTAGTCGTATAAGTTTTATTTATCAACAAAAATTAGTTTTTAATTAAAATTTTTATTAGCAGAAGAATTTAGATCTAGAATCTCCCTCATTCTTCCTTCTCCCTTTATTATCAACTCAACCTTATCATCTCTTACCTATTTGTATAAGTACATAAACTTTTTTATGCTTTTTTTATAAATTAAATGAACAGAAAAGAAGGGATTGAATGAGCTTCTTTCATTGATTAAGATACCTCTGTTTTCTTCCAAGGTAATTAGAGGTTAATATATACTCGTTTTGAAGGAATCTATGATATATTTTGGTCATGGAAGCAAACAATAATAACGGAGGACATGAAAAAGAGAGAAAGAGAAAGGTATTGGGAGAGGTGGATGTAGGAATCAATCTGTCGTATATGTTTCCTTTTTTGTTGGCCACTACTTTTATTTTTCTCTTTTATCTTATACTAGTAACCTTTTTTTCATATTATGCGTGTTTGTGCGGGAAATTAAAAATGGAAAATGTTAGATGGCTACGGACAAGGTGGGGTGACTGTTCCTTTTTATTCAACCTACCTGTCAATATTATTATTCGTTATCAAACTTTTTATTTTTTTTGCAATATATCATACAAAAATAATAGTAAATTTTATGTGAAGAATATGATATGTAGGCTCCATATTAGTTGAGGGTTTGATGCAAGGCCTTGCATGGGAAGAGGTATTCTTTGTTTGATTCCGTGAAAGTGACAAGGCAATGGATACCTTTCTCTACGAAATATCTTACGTGAAAATCTAGGTTAACCGTACTCAAATTCTAAGAAGGCGGTGCATTCTAAACCAGAAAAAAAAAAAAAAAAAAAACTTTTACATATTTAGACTTTTGTTACATCTATTAGACCTAACGAGAGCATACTAGAAACTGTGTCGATTATGCCTCATAACTAAAACTAATTACTATTAGATTAAAATATTTTTGTCTTATAAAATTAAAATGCGTCGAGTTTTATATTCATATATGATATTTTTTCTTCCTCATTATGTGAGATAACTCCCTTTACATTATTGAACTTGTAGGTTTTTATTTATAAGTTTTATTATTTTCGAATATTATTGCTTAAATTATTTTTAAGTTCAAATGTTAATACAATATATTATTTTGAATATACTTTTACTTTTAGATAAATTGAATTTTAATATTATTAGAGTCTTAATTTATATTTAAATTTAAATTTTGACAAAAGTTATTTATGACGTTTGAATCTTTTGATTTTTTTTATAATTTTCCTTCAATTTTAGAAATTTTTATTCTTTTCTTTAAATTAAATTTTACTAGTTAAATACCGTACCCTTGCACGACTATTAATTTTATAATTTTATAATTTTTATGTTATTAAATATTTTTATTTTCTAAATATTATATTTGATGAATAAAAATATATGTTATTATTAGTAGTAGTATTTAAGATAACATGTAACTTGTTTATATTTTTATCATTATAATAAATATTTATGACAAATTAATAAAATTATGATAGTAAAAAATTATCATATAAAATATATTAGTGTTAATTAAATTTGTAGAAATAATTAATTTTAATTATATTATTAGAATCTTCTAACTATTATAATGATTATATATATATATATATATATATATGCTGTTCAAATATGTGCGTGTGGTTGACAATTGTACATTAAGGAAACAATCCCGAATATTGGATTGCCGATTGCAACAATGGAGGGTAAACATCTTCTGACTTATTCTCGCCTAAAACGTTGCAAAATTGACCAACTTACCAATTTGACTAAAAATGATGTACAACCATGAAGCATAACATATTTGAGAATTTCTTTTATATTGATTCAAAGTGTATGATCGAATACCAGGTAGTTTGACATTCAGCTCCTTTATTATTGTGTTTTAAATTTTAATGAATATACATTATGGACATAAGGATATTGATTGATTGATCCGGAAAGGGAGGCAATTGGAACAATGCATGTTAGGTGTTTGAAAATCCCAGCTTCAATTTTCAAATCCTTTATCTACTAAAATGTCCTTTTCAAGAATAATAATGCTTAAAACTAATGTAAGACAACACTTATTTCCTCTTTTAGTCAATTTTTTTAATTTGATTTGTTTAGACCATTGTTTCTCTGATTAAGGATTGAGAAATGAAAAATTCAACTTTCATATCAACCATCTAGATGGTAAACTTCTTTTTGGTTTCTCAAGATTTGTAAACTAGATTACACGTTTCTTAAATTTTAAGCTTTCTTCCAACCCATAGTTAGCTTGCATATAGACTTTTGCAGTAAAAAGTATAACCTTGAAAGCTCGCATACTGGTAATGAAGACGTTAAGTTTATTGCTGCTTTAATTTTAGAGGTAACTGACGTAACCTATCATAATAATCACTAAACAAAAAGGTGGGGGGATAAGTAGAAGCAATTGGGATCCAAGATGCTACTATAGTGCCTTAATTCGTTTTAAATTAAAGTCATTATAAACTGAATTTATTATACGCTTTTCTTTTTATTTACACAAAAGTGATTCTGCCCCATTGCAGGGAGGTTTATGCCAAGCATATTTTCATGTTAAAAGACAAACATTGGCATCTCAATAAATTGCACTTTAAAAAAATCGTAGCACATCACAAAACCGGTTCCCTAAGGCAAAAGGAAAAGTAGGAGTGGATCATGCAGTAGAGTTTTCAATAAGCGCCAAACTTTCTTGGATTGAAGAGCTATATATTAAGTTAAAAAAAAAAACTAAAAGTAATAAATAAATAACCTCACATGGACTAATCAACGTAAAAGTTGCACAGGCAAGAAGGTTAAATATATAATTTTTTAATTACTTATTTAATTGTTCATTAAGTATTAATGACTGAGGTGTTAAGATGAGAATTAGAGGGTAAAATTACGTACGGACATACATAACTGTGACAACTAAGAGACAGATCTATCTTGAGCACCATTCACAGGTTTTGTTCACCCTCTCTCATTATCTTAACGAAAATCATTTGGCAATGTCAGGGGCACATCCATCATATATGGAGGATGCTCTAAACTAAATATATATGCATGTGAGGTTACATGTATATATTTTAATGTTATGGGTATGTGTAGGTAAATTTTTTAAACAATATTTTTAGAAAAAAATAAAAAAGAAAAAAGTGAGATGACTTTTTTAAATATAAAAATAAATTTTTTATTAGTTAAGTTTTAGAAACTCACCAATATAACTTCTCTAAAAAATAAAATGATATCTACTAATGAAATAATGAAAAGTATATTTTAACTTATGAAAAAATTTATTTTATTTTTTTTTTAATTTTTTCATCTAAAACAGATCATATATATTTTATTTTATAATTTATATAATACATTGAGATTCTCTATTATTTTAGCAAGCTAAGCAAGGCGATTGCCACTTTTGTTATTCATACAAAAATAGCAAGATGCGACGCGACACTGTTGACCCGCTACATAAACTTACGAACTCCCTATATGTATATCTAACGAACCAACTTTACTTATTTTAGACATCAATTACCCTGCACATGGTTTGGGTCGGATTTGGAAAGAAAAAAGTTGTATCAATTAATTAATTGGGAATATGGTTCTGTCTTCTTAAAATTAATTATCACTAGTTCAATCAAAAAGGTTTATTGCAATTTTACTTTTCATATAGACGATAGAAACCACAACTTTTGATGTTGTTGAAAAGCTTTAATTATTATTTTAGTTTTTTAATTTAATTTTAGGTTTAATTTTATTTTTTTATTTTTTTAAAAATTCAATTTAATATTTAAATTTATTTATTAAGTTTAATTTGATTCTTTTATTATTAAAAGGTTTAGTTATATCTTTTATTTCTTAAAATGAGTTAAATTTACAAAAATAGAGTAGTATGAAAATTATTTATGGTGCAGGAGTTGGATTCAGAAAACATTATCCTAAATGGTGTCTCCTTTTACAGGAAGTGTGATTCTAAATGTAGTATCACGTTACAAAATTTGTATAAAAGGCGTCATGTTGTATGTAGTATTAAGAGGCATCATCGTGTATAGAGTCTTTTGTTATTTTCAAAGCTTTCACCAGTCATTACCGTATTCTAGAGGTGAACAGGAGGTGTCATCTTATATGTATCCTGAATGGCGTATTCGATATAATTTTTTTGAAAATAGAAAAGATTTGACTTGTCTCTGGATGCACCAACTCGAATTTTGTGTTAAAATTTCATAGCAGATGCAATAGAAACTGAAAAACTAAGAAAGAAACACTAATATTAAAGAAAAGACATCAAACAGTGTTATTAAATGAAAGCCAACAAACACGATTTGCAGTGAAATTACAAGGAAGGGTTGTTTTGTTTTTTATTCGTGATCTAGGTAGGCCATAGTTAACTCAAAATTGTGGACAATTACTCCTATTGTGTCATTCACTTTTGTAATGGATGTCTTAAATCTAATCCAATGTAACTCAATATGAGGTTAATTTATTTTTAAGTTACTCTTTTTATTTAAATTTTCACATTTTATAAACATAAGATCTAATAATATTTTGAATTAAATCAAATCGTTATTAAAATATCTTATTTCCAAAATATCACAATTAAATTATAAAGATTATATAAATAAAATAAATTTTAAAAACTAATACGTAGTTTGTAAAAAATAAAAAAACCATCCAAATTTTTAATTAAACATTTTATCAGTTTTAATCTAATTCTAATTCAAACCTAAATCGAAATATTGAATACTACGGACATTTTAAAATGACATTAATTCTAAATGAAATTATGACTAAGTCATTCAAATATATTAAATTAATAAATTTAATTTTAATAATATTTTGATTTATATTAAATCAAATCAAATTCCAATTAAATATGGTTCAGTCAAAATATTAATTCAATAAGGTTTATATTTAAAATATC
>PYAF01003926.1:1827263-1837675 GCA_007407185.1 Glycine tomentella | reverse complement strand
ATTAAAGATATTATAGGAAACAAATATTTAATGCACCAAAAAATTAAAAAAGTAATAAAAAAGATAAATAATAAAATGAAAGGGTCTTATATAGAAGGACAAAGATAATAATACTTAAAGTAATTAAGAATGATTTTGTGTTCATCTAAAGAGTGAATGTAACATTTTTCATTAAAATAACAATCTTAAGTGAAAGAATATAAAATCAAAAAGTTATAATAATATGAAAATACTTCTTGTATAATAAATAAAATCAAATAATTAAGTCTTTATATAAGTAAAAATATTATCCTCAAAATATAGACATCTAAATTAAATGAATAATAAAAATATAACGAAAGTAACCGTATCCGACGTCTTATTCTAAAGTATTAATCAAGGTAAATATATGTAACTAAGAAAAATATGTCTTTAAGTCTCCTCAATCTCAATAACTTCTTCCTCGTGCTCTGAAAACAACAATTATAATGCGATAATAATCCCTGGGAATAAAACAACTAAATAGTGTTGTTTTCAGTCGGTGCGATAATCCGAAAAAGCAACCATGGTATCCGCAATAAATTTAATATAAGATTATATTAGTATATTTTTACACACCAATAAAAATTATATTAAACAATCACAATTCATGAAATTTTGAATAAATAAAATATTTAAATAAACAGAAACACCTCAATGTATTTAAATAAATATAACATATCCAACTTAGTGATTCCCAGACTCACAAGACTTGATTCTTTGGTTCCCAAAACCAATGTAGATTTCAAATTTTTCAAAGGGTCTATGAGCTCATATTCCATGCAATGGCATCCTAATGCCTTCCTCATCATAGATGAAGATATTCAGAATCTCTTCCCCATCCTAGATGGAGGTATCTAATATAAATTTCATCTTCATCCCAGATAGAGGTATCTCATATACATTGGTAGTCAAATGAATATATAAATAAATATGTATTCAATCATCCAAATGCGAGGCACAAACAACACTAAAAAAGATTCACATACTAATTAATGAATTTTTGTCAATGTATGTCATTTGAATATTCCATTCATTCTTTAACTACTAACATTTGAAATTCACGTAATTTAACTCATGAATATAATATAATCTATTATAAGGCAAGTGCATACATGCATATATTATATACATCATCACATAGATTTAAGAAAGAAAGAATTACACTTCACATAAATTTAGTGTACAAGAAGAAACAAGAAGTGTTGTAACTATAATTTTCTATATAGCGAGAATATATTGATTTCAAATTCTTTGCATCAAATGAGTACATACATGCTTTGAAAACCATACCATGAAAGTTTCTAAAAATGGTAAGTTGTTTTACTTATCTCTCGAAGTAAGAAATTTATGCTCTTCATTATTCTTCTTCTTCTCTTTCAACTAAGTTGAAAGAATTTATCCGCTTTCTCTCTTTTTCTCAATCCTTGAGAAACCCACTAATACCAAGAAAGACTGTTTATGTGTAATTCTAAGAGAAGGAACTGTATACTCTTATATAAAAATTATAGGTAATTTGAAATTTGTTTAATCAATTATTCTTTATCTATTATTTCTATTATCTTTAATTATAATTATCTTTAACCAATCTAATATATTATACTAATATCTTTTCAAAATAAAAATAACAATACAATATATTAAAACAATTTAATCTATTTTTTCCTTTAATAAAAGATATATTTATATATCTTTATCTAAATAATTATTGGATTTTTTTTAAATGTTAGAGTGAACATCAAATTACTTTTGAACATAAAGAAATGAATGTGAACGATTAATTTGGTTTCTAAATTTGTATTTCACTGTCATTTTAATTCTTAAAACTAAGAAAGACTTAAATAAGCTTATGATTATTTTTTTTACAGTTTCATTTAGGTCTATGAAAATACCTTTTTTTCTTATTTTGGTCCTAGACTAGGAACTTATGGATACTAATAAAATAGGTTTAAGGATCAAAATGAAAAAAAGAATTAACTTTAGAGACTTAAATGAAATTTTAAACTTTTTGAGAGATTTATTTGAGTTTTTATTAGTTTCATAAGCTAAAATAACAGTGAGATGCAAAATTAATGACTAAATTGATCATTTAATGTAAATGAAATTATGAACTAAGTTGATCTTCTTCTAAGGCCTTTCTACCGTTCTATAGTTTCCAAGAGATTGTTATGTCGCCATATGATTAAGGTATTAAGCTTGACAAGATGTCTATTTATTTAGATTAAAATTAGGTGGTTAATTTGCCATATGACCAAAGGACTAAGTTACTAAAATCACCATTCAGGAACTCCCATGTGGCTAATTGGCAATTGCAAATTGGTTTCAATGATGGAAATCTAATTTTCCCTAATTTTTGTCCAATAACTAGCATTAACTCTCCAGACTATACATAGTATGTGGGCACTCTCTTCTTTATGGTGCTTAAAGGGGATAGTTTCCTTTCCCGTGCTGCTAGAGCTGTACGCTCATACAAGTCACGAGGCCTCTTTCAACGTGTGCATTGCCTAGTTGGTTTTGGTCCTAACACGAGAGTCATTCATGACTGTGGACGCATCCAATATCAATTAATTCGGTTCTCAATATTTTAGTCAAAATAGCTATGAGCAGAAAAGCTAAGTTGGGCTCATCAGCATGGCCATTCTGAAGTGCATATTAATGGTTCTGATATTTACTTGATTTTTTCTTTCTTTACATACTATATTTCGTTGCTAATTGTGTACAAAAAGTATTTGTGGACTCCTTCCCTTTATAGCCTTTGATCCATAAATTGCTTATCAGTTATTATTCATTAGTTTTTTTTTGTTTTATATCTAAAAATTTAGGTGACTTACATTCTTTTTATCGGTATCAAAATATACTTCAAGACTCAATAATATTTACAAAATTACTTATACAGTATCCATAAATAAGATTCTCACATTAATAATATGAATTGAGTCTGCATCCTTGTCAAATACGAGTCAATCTCTTACCCATTAAACCAATATTTGTTGTTACTATTTGCTAATTAGATGGATGCCTTTTTTGCTAATGCCTCATGAATATATGTAGTGGATTCTTACTCCCATTTGTGACACATTGGTCGAACATTGTCACATCCTTCCTACATGTACATCCACCGTGCTTTTGAGGTGCGGATGAATGCTCCTTTACAGCTAAGATCTTCAGAACAAAGTGGTTGATTCCTTTTAAGTAATATCTGGTTGACCCATCTGCTACATTCACAGCATTAACTTCCCAGTCATATTGGTCACGGGGATCTTGCAATCGAATAAGTGACTAGATCTTTGATTGGAAAGCCATGGTTAGCCACGAGAGTCGTGTGATTAATGTTTGGGTGTGTAATGTATTTCAAAACTTGCTTTCTAAAGGGAACAATGCCTAACATAACTTGGGGGAATTCTTTAGGAACTTAATTATAAGATAACATTCACTTTAAAGAGGATGAGAAAGAATGAGTTTGTGGCCATAAAAGTTGGATTAGTGGTCTCTCCTCGTGTGAACTTTATATATTTTTCCTTTATTTTTTCTTTCATAAACTTACCATTCTATTGATTTCCTTTTTCTTTTAATAAGCATTCAATGTAAAACTGTTTAAAAAAATCAAAACATCATTATTAATATAACTTTTAAAAAAATTATTATGAAAGTCAATAAAATTATCATATGTGACAATGGTAATATAAAAAAGTTTTATACAGTCCATGTCTATATATATATATATATATATATTTTTACTTGTGTTACGGATAAATAATTGGGCCTAGTGTTAGGCCCATTAAAGAATCGTGGTTTAGAGATCTCAATTGAAGGTAGAACATGGACTTTCCAACCGTGATTCTCGGACACGTTTAACAACTAGCAAAGATATATGTGTGATATAAATATGAGATCGTTGCACATGAAAAAGGTACACACAGACATTCTTGCTCTCTCTTTCCATTCACACTGTGCACACACCTCACGCCATTGGTTGAGTATAGCTTTGTGCATATTGATCATTTTTGAGAGGTATTTTATTCCATATAAATACCTTGAAGTAGAGCTTGATCCAACATCAACTTACCAATAGTCTAACTGGACATTAATGTTCTTGAGTTACAGAACAACTTGTGTTAACAATCAAAATCGTAAATAGGTTTTCAAAAATATTTTATATTTTTATAAGTTAATTTTCGTTAGTGATTTTATTAACAAATAAATCTTTATGAGTGAGACATGAAATCAATTTTCAATTGTAAGTTCTTTTTAGTTGAACAAACAATTATAATTTTCAACTTAAGAGAATTACCTAAATATTAATGAAAATAGTGATAATAATCTCAATAGTGATATCCATATTAAAGAATTTTATATAAACATTTTCTCTAACAATTCTTATAGTCACAATTTTTTATAATAGTGTTTTCTGATAGTAATAGTTTTCAATAATAATTCTAATCATGTAACCTCTTATAAATTTGATAATAAAGAAGTAGGTGGTTTTGATGAAGATATGCCAAACCAAATCCTTTTATGAAGTAGGTGGAATAACAGGCTGACTTTGAGGCATGAACATATTCGTTTGTGAAATGTTCATACCATTAGACAAAGATGACATACTTCTTGGTCTTGTAGTCGAAAATGGTGGAGTATTGGTAGTTTTTATTATATTGCTTTGTGCCAAAGTGGTCTCGATAGCAGATGTATGAACCTATGAACACACCACTACATCACCCATTTTACAAATAACATCATTGTTTGGTTGAATCACAGCTATGATAACTTCATTATTAATCCTAGTAGATGAAATTGGTTGATTTTGTTCATGGTTGTTGTTATTGTTAAAACTATTTTTAGTATTCTTATTGTTATTATGACAGTTTCTCTGACTATTTCGTGAAGTTTTCATCATACCACTTCTTAATAACATGCAATTCTTCCTAAGACTTGTTCTTAATAATCAAAAGTTATGGAAACTGAGTCCCACCGAGCGTGCCAATTTGTTAACCGTGAAAATCATAAATAGGTTTTCTAAAATATTTTATATTTCTAAGAAGTCAATTTTCACTAGTAATTCTATTACTAAATAAATAACATTTTTGATTGTAAGTTCTTTTTAGCTGTACAAACAATTATAGTTTTCAACTTAAGAGAATTGCCTATGTATTTGTGAAAATAGTGATAATAATCTCAATAGTGATATTCATAGTAAAGAGTTTTATATATACATTTTCTCTAACAATTCCTATAGTTACAGTTTTCGATAATAGTGTTTGTTGATAGTAATAGTTTTCAATAATAATTCTAATCATGTAATTTCTTATGGTTCGATAATAACAAGAAAAGTGGATTGGATAAAAGTAAATTTCAGAGAAGAAATGGCGATTGGAAAGAGATAAAGGTTCAGAGAAATGCAAAAAAGTAAACGAAACATAAATTCATTAAAAGTGCAATGAATACATACATTGCAATCTTTGAACTGAGAACCATTTTCGAGTATGGCATTGTTTGTATCGAGGATTTGAGTGGTAGTGATTCATTCCAACAAAAATGGTTGTCGAGGGTTTTTAGTTATAGACTTTTACCACGAACGGTCGAATGATAGGTTTTTGACACCTGTACAACAAGTTCCTAATTACTTAGATCTAATGGCGTCTTTGCGTATCCCTTTTCGCCAATCGTTGTAACTTTTCTCTTGAATTTGAGTTCAAACTCTTCGTCCAAATGCACTATTCTTCCATGTGCATAATAATTTTGTCAATATAATGTATTTTATTGAAAGACAATATTTCGATAGAAACAATGTCACTTTAATTTAGTTGAAATCTTAGTCATCGAAATTTTGATTAACTTATAACTTAGAAATTTTCTTAAACAAAGATAACAACTTGTCTATAATTGTAAGAACCTTCCTTTACTAATGCATTCTATTTTTTGATTTCTACAATTTGACATAGGTTCACTGATAAACGTTAAATTTACCAGATTTTCATATGCATTTTTGTGACGTTTATTGGACATTTTAGTTAACTTTAAGCCTCGTTATGAATCAAATTAGCCTCAAATTAAAATTTTACTTTGTCTTAGGTAGAATTTTATGTTTTAGTTATTTTTAATGATTTTTTTTATAGTTTTTCAGAAAAAATACATATCATTCTGGCAAGAGCTCCAAAGGCCCAAAATCAACAAAAAGTTATGGAAGGAGAAATTACAAAAATTAAAGATAAAAACAAGGAAAGTCAGGAGCAAGATATTTTTCGAGGATAAATTAGTTGAAGAAGAAGATAATTACTTGAATTAATTAGAGATATTATTTGTTTACAATTTCTTGTGATTATTTCCTTAATTAAACCTAGCTACAATTCTATAAATATGAGGCTAGACATTCATTGTAACGGGTAGAAGTCACAAGCAATTCTTAGAATTATATTTTAGACTTTCACCTAATAGGCGCCTCCATTATTCCATTAGATACTCTAGGTTTCATTGTATTATTTTTATGAGTGCAATTCCTTCCATCTAGGAGAGGAAAGGATGAATTGTGTTTCGCTTTAATTCTATCAATTCAATAGTTCATCTTAAGTTCTTTATTATTTTCCATATTTAATACTTTTATTTGATTGATCATCTTATAGATGAATTCAGGAATTGACTTGTGCTTTAGCGAGCCTTGTTGAAACCTGAACATGAATCAAATACTTAATTGAGATTATCTCTAGGGATAGAATAATCTTGGTTAAACCTTGCTAATTCTCGATCATTAATGTTAATTTCTTGTGTCGGTATGTCCATGAGATTGGATATCAAACAAGTAGTTTAGAATCTGTGACCATGCGAGAGTTGGGGTAGAATACATTAGTGAATTGGAGATGCGCAAGAGAGATAAGTAGAGAATTGTGAAGTTATAGTCGATTAAGTGAATTCCAAATCCAAACCTAGACATTCATTCATGAAGATCAACGTCACCATCCAAGTCTAGTATTTTTGTCTTTACTTAATTTTTTATTGTCATTTAATTTTTATTGTAATTTATTTTATATTATTTATTCGTGACAATCACAAACAAAAATACAAAAACTTAGTTCTTAGTTAAATAATTATATGAAATTCCTCCTTTATTCCTCTGGGAGATGATCTGGACGATAGTTCAATTATTACATCATGATTGAGTTACACTTGACCTATAAGTTGAATTTAACGTGAAATATAACCCTAAAATTCACTTTAGATTAGTTTTGACTTTTGAACATAATTATGGGATTTTTTATATGAGATAAATTTTTTATTTTTTATTTTAAAAAAACACTATAAGTTTATATATCCTTGTGATTGTTGGACTAAAACAAACATACTAAAAGTCAAATGGTCTTAGTCTTAGCAATAATAGTCTTGCCAGACTTTATAAGTACAAATAGCAATAAACCAGCCCAATGAGTTTAATAAACTATAACAACCCAAAACATCGTTGATGAACTAGCGTGGGCCAGTATGTGGACTTGAACTTTATTTTTTAAAACTTTTTTGTCTCAAGAAGAAAAAAACAATGCTTTCTTTGGCTTGTTAACAAAAATTTAGATTAGTTACATCTCAACAATTGATTAGGATAAAAATATGCTTTAAGAGTTAGAAACTACTAGAAAAAATATTTACATATCATTCATCAATGAGTTTATCTCAATGACCATAAAATTTGAACCAATAGATAACTTTAAGAGAAGAAACAAATTCATATATCATCTCATCTAATTTAATTTTATAGACCACACATATTATATATTATCTCTAGTTAATATATAAGAAACAAAAGATAATATGTTATTGGTCCTAATTATAAGATATATATGACTACTTTATTGTTAAATTTTATTTATACCCCTAATGATTATTCTCTTTACTCCTAATTATTGAGCTATTAACAAAATAAGACACACTCATTGGTTGAAAATTATCTTTTGAAAAATAATCATTCTAAAATTATTTAATGTTATGGATAGTCTTGAAATAAAATTAAAATTTATGACAAACTAATTAATCTAACTACTTTTCCTGATTTTGATGAATCAAGTAATTATTTATTATATATAAGACCAGAGGTAATATCTTTTTAAAAAATACTGCATATATTCTTTACAAGAGACAATGGATAACAAAATTATTCCTTTGAGTACTTAATGTCAAATTGTCAACATTGAGGATCATCGAGTGCGTGAAGTCAAAAATAGAAACTTTAAAACTTGAGAGTGTACAAAATTAGGAGTAATAAGACAGATTAATTTATTTTGACTAGTTTTAACTAACCTTAAGTAAAATGGTGGGTTGACAAGTTGATCAAAAAAATAGAAAAATATTAAAAAAATATCAATTTATTATATATATATATATGTGTGTGTGTGTGTGGGTTAAGGCGAGTTGATAAATTGAATTATCAATCTTGTTGTTTCGGTAGGTTGATTTAGTAAATTTAATCTGCTTTACCGCCTCCCCATATAACGGAAAAATCAAAAGGGAAGATTAGAGAGGTCTACTTCACCCTCACATTTTCGAGGTCTACTTCACCCTCACATTTTCGTTTTCCTTATTCCTATGGTTAGCGCAATTCAAATGACTCAATAATTTGCAGAAAAAAATTATGGGATAGTAGGGTATATATAACATATGCAATGTTGTTAGAGTGCACTATTAGAAATTCATATAACTTTAACAACAACAGCTTAAATAGTTTAAATTAGTTTTTTTATTACTTTAATTTATTTTTTAGATTTAATTTAGTCTTTTAATAATTTTTGGTTTAATTTTGTCTTCTAGCTTTTTAAATTGATTTAATTTGGTCTATATGGTAAGAAATCATAATTTATGACTAAATTATTTTGAACTGTCATAAAATACATTTTTTTTAAAGAATTAATTTTAAAAATTAGAGGAATAAATTGAAAAAAAAAATAGAAGATCAAATAGAATCAATTTTAAAAATTAGAAGATCAAATTGAATTAAAAAACAACTATAAGAACCAAATTAAACCTAAACAATAAATTAGAAAGAAAAAATAATTAAACCGAAATTATATCCTAACTAATTACATCATTATATGACATTAAAATTCGTATATAGGAAATTGATTCTTAGATCTCGAGTTAAAGAGAAATATCAATCAACCGCCAAATGACACATAATGTCCCAAGTACCCTGCCATGGAGAAAAGGGAAAAATGAAATTTAATGACAATAATTGTATCACTCTTTTCAACCCATTATTTAAAAGCAATCAATATTTAAAAGAAGGATTTATGTTCTGTCCTCCCATTAACAAGTAATTAGGAGTGAAATTAAACAAATTTATCAACTATTGTTATGGTGGCAGTGGAAGCACGTTACTACCATTCTCTATTTTTCTCTGCCTCAACCAGCTACCAAATTAAGAAACGAAGAAGCAACTAGAGCCAGTTCAGGAAACCCACCAAGTTCATCATTACACATGGCTTCTAACGTTACATTCATGTTTCAAGATTAATCAGGTGCAAATGCATACACTAGTCTCTTTCCTTTTCCTCCTATTTGAGTATGTTTTTATTTTATCTATGAATAATAAATGAATGATTTATATATATCTTGATTTTAAAAATGTTATTTTATAGCACACACTCTTCTGATCCACCGTTTCTCGTTGCATATAAATTCTTAAAATCGATACCCATCTAGGCTTCTGATCTGAACCGGAAACTGAAGTATCTTGCTTTGATTAAAATTAAAGTTGGGTGATTTTAGAAATTATGAGTGAAAAAAAAAATCATAAAAATTTACCATGGCAATAATTTTACTGTTTAATATTTAATATATTTTTTATTGTGTCATTTTTTTTTGTCACCATGATATTGATGTAAAAAATATATCAATTTTGTTGATGAGTAATTTCTGTCCAAAAATCTGACCGATTATTTTTAATGGAGTCTCCTCCTAATTATATTTTTTCATCTACGAAACTCGAAATCGAAACTTTACTTAAAGATATTAAACTCATAACCACTTAGATCAATATCTTGTTAGTGTTTGACACAACCTCTTTGCTTTTTTTTTTAAAAAAAATCAAGGTTAAAATTTATGACTTTATGTATATTAATTATTCAAGCCTTTTATCACTAGATCAATTTTAATTGGTTAGTAATTTTGTAGATTAACGATTATGGATTTGGACTCACAATTAAAATTTATGATTTAGTACTTTTACCTATTTGGTTCTTGCTGTCATATGTTAACCATTATCTGTCTTATACATTTTTAATTTGGTTCCTATATATGTAAAACATTCTTAATTTGACTCCTATAACTCATTCTTTATTTGGTTTCTCATCATCGAGATTAAATTAAGAATGCACTATATGTATAAGGACCAAATTAAGAATAATATTTTTGAACTC